>CAUYRT010054893.1:0-64152 GCA_963574885.1 Lepilemur ruficaudatus
ATGCATCCTTGTGGGTTAGATGTGTTTCCTGTATATAGCAGATACTGGGCTTGTGGATTTTTGTCCACTCTGCCAGCCTATTTCTCTTCAGAGGACAGTTTCAGCCATTAACATTTATTGAAAGGATTGAAATTTGAGGAAAATTTACATTCATATTGTTGAGTAAAGTCCAGTTGCTTTGTCTTACTACTTGTGCCATCCTGCAGTTCCAGTTCTAGCCTTAAAACTCTTTGAAGGTTTTACTTTGAAGAGTGCCTATTGCCCTGTTCAGTGTGAAAGGCCAGTCTAAGAACTTTCTGTATGGCTGGTCTGGTCTTTGCGAATTCCATCAGAGAATGCTTGTCTGAGAAGGACTTTATTTCTCCCTCATAGATGAAACTTAATTTTTCCAGATAAAGAATTCTAGGTTGGGCTTTATTCTGTTTTAGAAGATTAAGAATAAGCACCCAGTCCCTTCTTCTTTGTAGGGTTTCAGATGAGAAATATGCAGTTAATCCGACAGGCCTGCCTTTGAAGTTTATTTGTTGTTTTTGTCTGGCTGCACGGAGGATTGCTTCTTTCACATTTACTTTGTTCAGCCTAATAATCACATGACGAGGTGATTGCCTTTTCATATTGAGTCTTCCAGGAGTTCTGTGTGCTTCTTGTACCTTAATATCGAGATTTCTGGCTGGGCCTGGCATATTTTTCTCTAGTAGTTCATGAAATAAGTTTTCCAGCCCTTGTGAGTGGTTCTCAGCCCCCTCCAGCACCCCTATCAACCATAGATTAGGGTATTTTTTTTTACATAATCCCATACTTCTTGTAAACTTTGGTCTTGTCTCTTATTTCTGTGTTCTCTTTCTTCTTCTGATTTTTTTTGACATATATGCATAATCTTCAAGCTCTCAAATTCTCTCCTCTGCATGGTCCATCCTGTTCTTAAGACTTTCCATTGAGTTTGGCGCTCTTTGAGTATTTCCTTCATTTCCAGGATTTCTGTTTGATTCTTCTTTATCAATTCAATTTCTTTGGAGAATTTTTCATTCATTTCCTGAATTGTTCTTATGGTTTCTATATGGTGGGAATCAATTTTCTCTTCAATGCCATTGAGTTTTCTAACAATCCATATTCAGAAATCTTCCTCTGTCAGATTAATCATGTCATGTAGGTTGCTATCAGTTGGTGATGATTGAGAATTTATTTTTGAAGTCGATTTTTCTCTCTGATCCTTCATGTTTCCTGTGATCTTTCACTGGTTCTTTCTCATCTGGGTTCTTTGTCAAGAATCAGAGTTGCTGGGACTGGATTAGGAACCACAATCTGATAGGCTGCTTCTATCTTCTTTCAGCCTCCAGCAGGGAAGAAGACTGGAAGTGGAGGTAACAGTCTGGCGACCAGTTTGCAGGATGAATGGCCTCTTTCTCAGCTCTGCCCAGGGGTGGAGTCAGTCCTTCTGTGTGAAGCACCAGGCCCCAGTCACAGGAGAGGGTGGGTGGTGCTGACTCCTCAGGACACAAGTGGAGAGGCAACCTCCCTCACAACTCCACCCTGACAAGCTGGTTTCTGCTCTCCTGGCTCAGAAGGAAGACAGCTGGGTAGGAGGGCAAGGACCCAAGACCAGCCTGGCACATCAGCCACGGCTGACTGTCACCACGTTCCCCTAACCTCCACTTCAAACGCCGAATAGGAGCTGCGGGAATGGGAGCCGCAGGAATTTAGATAGACTCTGACCTTTTTTTTTTTTCCTCTTCCCCCAACCTCTTTCAAATTCCGGACTTACTCGATCGATTTATGACTGGTAGGGGGGCTGTGATCGCTATCAGAGCAGACTGCAGTGTTTCCAGGCTAGGGGAGGCATCCCGTCCGCTGTTTAGCATCTGCACTTAGAGTCCACCGACAGTACAGCTTCCTAACTGGCTCACTACGAGCCCACAGCTGCCCGACCCACTGAGACCCCACTGTTCAGCTGCAGGGTAGCATGGTCGCTCTGTGTTTCCAGAGTCTGCCAAAACCTCAGCGAGTTCCCAGGGCAAGTCTCCTCCAAGGTATACGCTCCCCGTCCTAGTCTTGGAAGCCTCCTGACATGAGAAGGCACTCTCCGCACTCATTCCTGTGGAACCAGGGAGTGCCCACTCAGCTAGGGACCTCCCCAAATAGAGGAGCGCACTAGAGAGTTCAAAATTTTTCCTGCTCCAGTTTTTTTCTCCACACAGCCCATCTGCCTGCACCACTGTTTCCTGCAGACTTCAGCCACTTCCCTGCTTGTGTGGGTGCAGGGCGCAGTGGGGTAGGATGGTCCTCTCGGGAGTCAGAATGGCCTGGCGCAGCCGCCGGCTGGCGGAGCGGGATCCGGGCTCCCTCCCTAAGGCTCCTGTCAGACTCTCTGTACTTCGCGAGAAATTTTCTGATTCACCTCTGTTTTCCACCAGTGTCCAGTGCCCCACGCTGTTTCTCTGTAGGTCCACAGAGCTGGTCCCGTGGAAGTGGAGTCCACTCGCGTGCAGTGGTCTGCCTATTTCACCTCCGACTCTGAGAGCAGAGAGCCAGGAGGCCACCCCTATTCCGCCATTTTCCACAATCCCCAGCATGTCTTTTTCTTAATGTTTTTTTCGTTGTTCTTTATTCATGTGTTTGTTATTTTTGATTCTTTCACCCCTGGGCCTTGCAGACTCTGAAGCAACTGCTCCTTGCTGGGCTAGTCAATTCCCAGAGATAGCAAACAACTTGCCTATGAGAACATCTTCCATGCATAAACCAGCCAGCCCAGAGCCCACACACCCAGCACCCACTCTAGTGGTCTCTCACACTCAGGGACACGTTCCCCAGGGTCAAATATCCAACAAGTGGACCACTAGGAGAGCCTCTAAGCCTCAGCGCCAAGTGAAATTGTTCAAACTAGCCAATCCTAAGCCTATTTAACCTGCTTTGCCCATTTTCCCCCATGGAAACTGCAGCAAAGGCCCTTGGCCTCTGTTTCCCTGGATCCTTCTGTCTCTTGGCAGACCCTGCTCAGGTGGCAGAAACACCTCCTGTTTCTGGGAACTCTAAGTAACCTTCTTCCTTCATGACAGTCATTTCCTTCTATGTGTGTCTTACTATATAGATTTTAAAAATCCCGAGTTCCCTTAAAACATAGGGAAGAGCCACATGATTATCTCAACAGACACATAAAAAGCACTTGAAAAAATCCAGCAGTATTTCATGATAAAACTACTCAACAAACTACAGAAGGGAACTTTTTCAAACTTATAAAGAACATCTATGAAAAACCCACAGCTAACATCACATTATTGTTGAAAGATAGAATGTTTGTCCCCTAATATCAGAAACAAGACAAGGATATCGAGTCTTGCCACTTCAAAATTGTGCAGGAAGCTCCAGACAGGACGATCAGCCAAGAGAAAGAAGTAACAGGCATCCAGGATGGAAAGGTAGAAATAAAAGTATCTTTATTTGCAGACCTTGTATATAGAAAATTCTAAGGAATCCACTAAAAAACTACTATAAATAATATTTCAGCAGGTTACAAGACAGAAGATCAGTATCCAAAAAGCAATTTTATTTTTATACATTGGTGTATTAGTTTTCTATTGCTGCTGCTATAACAGTTTACAAAAAATTTGAGGGCTTAAAACAAAGTAAATGTAGATCTTTTAGTTCTGTGGGTCAGCAGTGTGACACGGGCTCAACAGGCTAAACTCAAGGAGTCGGCAGGGTTTCATTCCTGTCTGCAGGCTCAGTGGGATGATTTGTTTCCTTGCTTTTCCCAACTTCTGTAGGCCACGTGTGGTCCTTGTCTCCTGGCTCCTGCCTTGCGTCATGCCAGCCTCTGTCTCCCTCTCACTTCTCCTTCCCTCCTGGGAACTTGCGGGGAAATGGGTCTGTGATTCTTTTTGGAGTGATAAAAATGCCCTCACATGGATTACGGTGGTGATCGTGCAGCCAACAGTGTGAACACACTGAAATCCTTTAAATTGTGTACTCTAAATGGATGAATATGATACATGAGTGACAGCTCAAGAAAGCTGTTAAAAATACAGAAAAAACAAGGACATTGACATGAATAATATCTTCAGATAAATATAAATGAATATATTAATTTCTATAAGAGCATTTTCACAAAACTCAAAATTGTTATTTACAATTTTATTTTTTCTTCATAAATATTTTAAGTTCACAATAAAAATTATAGCAATGCTGATAAGACAACATAGTAAAAATCATGGGAATTATTATAAGATGACAGAAATAATTGAGAAAACAATACCACCAAGAAACAGCTATAGTTCAAATATTAAGGTATAACTTTTGTTCTCTATTAAAATATTTTTTAAGTGAAACTAAGATGAGAATAGCTTATATAAATCATATAGGTACAGTTTTTCAAAATGTAGTGTAAATGTGTTTTCTTTGATTATTTTAAGCATAATTTAACATCTAAATGAACAATTATTTGAGTGGTCTTGTGTTAGTGTGCTTAACCACATATGCAGAATATGGCAAAAACATCCACAGTATTTCAAGAAATTATAAAAAAGTAAGAGATAAGCCTCATGAGTTGATGAAATATTTTAATTATGGTTTTAAAATTTGGCATTTAAACCTGTTGAGGTCTAGGGCAGCACTCTAGTGACTGGTGAGAGTGTAAATGTTATTATGGTTTTTAAAGGAGTTATGAGCAACAGGATAAATGAGTATGACTTTCCAAATGCCTGGGCATAAAGGTTCTCATAGAGACACTAAGGGAAATTAAGAGGGTTGTAAATTTAAAGCACGGTAAAATAAATATTTCTTTATGCAACAGATAGTCACCTTGTAAAATTCATAGCCACAGAAAGATAGCTAAGTAAATATTGAGCCTTGGTAATTTTATGAGTAATAATAAAGGTTTATGTTAACTAAGACACTGATAAAGTGCTGGCAAACAGATTGCAATAAGTGAGCTGTGTTGAAATGTGAACAGAAGCCAATATATTCATGAAAAGAGACTTGGTCCTGAAAGATACCAAAGGGAGGAATCTAAGATTAAGATGCACTGTCAGCTGTGCTGACTGTGAAGGCCATTCACCTGAGTGTCTGTTTACCTGTGTCCCGTCCTAGATGTTCCAACCTGGAAATGTTTATTTCATTTGTGCTGTTCCTTGGTATGTAAGGGTGACTCCCCTACTTGGAAATCACGTGGAAAGGACTTGGCTTGACTGATTAGCATCTGGTCTGTCATGTGGCAGACGAAAGGGCTCTTTATTGTGAGGAGAAGTTCATTTATCCCAATGCCATTCTGGGAGGGATGTTGAAATGAGGGTGCAGCCGGGGCATTGGCACCTGCCAATAGTCCCAGCTACTCAGGAGGCTGAGGCAGGAGGATCCCTTGAGCCCAGGATAGTGAGACCTCATCTCTAACAAATAAAAAATTTTAAAAAATTAATGAAGAGATTGTAAAAGAACAAGATGAAGACAAGTATTTCCTACTTAATGCTGAAAACTTGACTTGAGAGGTCCGGATTAGCGTGGTAGTAGACACTATATTTTACATTTACTTTCCTGAATTTTCCATTAAATATTCAATGACAATGATAATAATAATCATTACCATTACTTTAAAGATAGTATCAAACAGTACCAAAACATACAGAGAATATTTCAGGCCAAATTTCAGCTGGAATACTCACCAGTTTTAACATGATGATAATGGAATACTAAAATTAGTAAGGCTACCAACTATATGCATTTTCCTCTGAAACAGAATTTTGATGCCCTCCAAATCATGAGGACTAATATTTATTTAACAGCTAATATATGTCAGGTACTGTTATAATTATACTTACACATATCAACATGTAATTCTGGGAGGTGGATGTGCCTTTTGTACATTAGGAAGAAGGATGTAAGCAGGGCAGCAGAATAAGAGGTCCCAGCCTTCACTACTTGCCACAGAAATTTCAACTAGTAACTGTCCACAGACAAGAACACCTTGGTGAAAACTCTCAAAATTGGAAATAAGCCTGGGTCACCTATGTGGTCCACAGAGCAGTATAAAAACCACATGGAAAAGGTAAGACAGACAGTCTCATTTTTATCATCTCATGCCTTGGGCTCCTTCAAGTCAGCACAGTGCCACCAGAGATGACTCCCCAGGGACCACAGTGACTGCAGAGGGAAAAAAGAACTGCAGGCTGCCATCCAGCTTCCCTTGCATTCTTGGATGCTTCCCAGGAATCCACTTTATTCTAACCTCAAGGGAAACACAGGAGGGAACAACACAGCTAGATCACCTGGGATCAGGTAGAAACCAAGCCAAGGAGGTCGAGCCCACAGTCACCAGCACATATCTTGGTAACTCTGGGTATTTGGCAAGGTTGGCACCCACTCAGAGGTTTAAGTGCATAACCTACAGCTAACAGCATGGCTCACCCACAGAGTTGACCTTGTCACTTCCAGAAGTAAAGGGAAGTTCCATGTGGCTTGAAATCTTACATGGCCAACTTCCAGAACAATCCTCTGATATACCCTGATGCTCTAGCCAGGGAGAGAGATGCCACAGCAAATTTAGAAAAGAGCAGAGGCTAGATTTGCCACAGCTGGAAGTTTAAACAGTGCTCAGATCAGCTTCAAAGCCCACCCAAAGTTCCCACCTGGGCAGGGAGGCAAACCTCAACCATGCATTCCTACTGAGTCCAGCAGCTAGTCCCATCCATCCTGATCAGCAACTCCACCTAACCTCAGGGATTCTCCTGAAGACCCGTCCAGCTGCTGAACTCAAAAACTGGCACCACCTAGCTGGAGAAAGCACTCTGTGGCCCAGCCAGATTGGAGATGACTGCAGGGCCTAACCAGCAACTCAGTCTGATTGCAGAGCTCAGACAGTGGTGCCCAGTAGCAGAGCCCAACCAGCTCCCCCACCCAAACACTGAGCAAAGACAGCAGCCAAGGCATCTAGAAAACCTAAAAGCAAGCTCTGCCAGCCCAGGGCCATTATCAGCTGGTGCATCTAGAATCACTAAACTAAATAGTGAAGGTCTATCCAGGACAAACAACATCTGCAAAAGCTGGAAAAAGTGTATGCCTCCTCAAGTGTGCAGACACTAATGCAACAACACAAGGGTTACAAAGACACTCAGAATCATGACACCTCCAAAAGAAACTAATAAAGATCCAAAAATGAACTCTAAAGAAAGGAAATCTAAGAAATGACAAGGAATTCAGAATCCTCATAAAGAATTTCAGCAAATTATAAGAATATATGGATTTAAAAATTAAATGAAATTTGGAAAACAATAAAAAGAGAAGTTTGATAAAGAAATAGAAACAATAAAAAATAGAAATCCTAGAGATAAAGAAGACAGTGACTCAACTGAACAATACTAGGAAACTTCAACAGCAGGCTTGACCAAGCTCAAGAAAGAATCAGTGAGCTTGAGGGTAGAACATATTAAATTATCCTATCAGAGGAACAAAAAGAAGAAAAGAATGAAGAAAGACTATGGGAATTATGGGACACCATCAGGAGACCTAACATACATATAATAGGAATTCAAGAAGGAAAAGAAAAAGAAAAAGATCAAGAAAGTATATTTGAAGAAGTACTGGCTGAAAACTTTCCTATCTGGAGAAAGATGACAACATCCAGGTACAGGAAGCATAGATGTTTCCAATCAAATTCAACTCAAAGAGGAATTCTCCAAAACACATAATAATCAAACTATCAAAAATCAAAGACAAAGAAAAAGTTCTGAGAGTAGCAAGGGATAAAAAACACATTATATTAAAAGGGGTCCCAATATGACTATGAGTAGATTTCTCAGAAGAAATCTGAGAGGCCAAGAGAGAATGGGATAATATATTTCATGAGCTGAAAGAAAAAAACAAAACAAAAAAAACCCCCTGCCAATCAAGAATATTTTACCCAGCAAATCTGTCTTTCCCAAATGAAGGAGAAATAAAAACTTTCCCAGATGAACAAAAGCTAACAGAGTTCATCACTGCTAGGACTGCCTTACAGGAATTGCTAAGAGGACTTCTTTAAGCTGAAACAAAATGCTGCTAATTAATAACATAAAAATTAAAGAATCTGCAAAACTCAATGGTATAAGTAATACAAGAATACAAGCTATGTTCAGAATATTCTAGAATTGTAATAATGATGTTTAAAGCAATCTTATTTCTAGTATGAGGATTAAAAGACAGAATTGTTAATGACAACTATAGGCAAAAAAAAGTGTCAAGAGACACATATTACAAAATTATGTAAATGCTGACAGCAAGAACATAAACTCTTGGGGGAAGGAATAAAAGTGTACAGTTGTACACAATCAAAGTTAAGTTGTTATCAGCTTGAAAAAGACTGTTATCAGATGTTCTGTGTAAAGCTTCATGATAATCACAAAGCAAAAATCTCCAGTTGATGCACAAAACAAAAATAGGGAAAGATTCAAAGAATACCACTAGAGAAAACCATCAAACCACAAAGGAAGATATCAAGAGAGGAAGAAAGAAACAACATGTCTACAAAACAATCAGAAAAAAATTAATGGCAGTAATAAGTCAATATCTATCAATACTTATCCTGAATGTTAATGCATTAAATTTTCCAATTAAAAAATACTGAATGACTAAATTGATAAAAAAAACAAGACATGACTGTCTGCTGCCTACAGGAGACTAGCTCTAGCTTTAGGATGCATACAGGGCGACAGTGAAGTAATATAAAAAGATACTCAATGCAAATGGAAGCCAAGAGAGAGCAAGGGTTCCTGTATTTATAGCAATCAAAAGAGACTTTGATTAGTAAAAAATTATCACTAGAGACAAAGAAAGTCATTATATAATAATTAAGGGATCAAGTCATCAAGACAATATAACAATTGTAAATATATAAGCACCAAACATAGGAGCACCTAAATATAAAAGGTAAATATTAAAGGTTCTGAAGGGACAGATGCACAGTGAACAATAATAATTGGGGACTTCAATATCCCACTTTCAATAATGGACAGATCATCTAGACAGAAATCAGTACGGAAACATCAGACTTGGGCAGCACTTTAGGCCAGTGGACCTAACAGATATATGCAAGACTTGCCACCCATAGCAACAGCATACACGTGCTTCTCATGTGCACATGGAACACCCTCCAGGACAGATCGTATCTTAGGCACCAGACAAGTCTGGGCACATTTAAGAAGATTGAAATTATATCCAGTACAAATGAGGAAACAGAGGGACAAAGAGGAAAAGAAATCTGCCCAAGGCTTCCACGTACAAAAACTGAAGGAGCTTTAGTTCAAACCCTGGAAGCCGCAGCCTGTGTTTCTAACTGGTCATCTGTGCTGCCTTTTTTTCCTCCTTCGGAGAGACAGGATCTCGCTCTGTGCCCCACACTGCAGTGCAGTGGCGGTCACAGCTCCTCTTTCTCCACATTTCCTCAAAAATAAGCTGTTGCGCATCTGTCAGTAACTCGACAAGCAGCTGAGGGGGCGGCCGCGCCCGGGCACCCGCCGGCCACCGCATCTACGCGGGCAGGTTTCACTCCGGGGAAGTGCTGCTGCCCCGCAGGCTCCACAGCCTGTTCTCTGCATCGGTAATCCTCTCCCCATCTTTTTAAGAATTATTATTACTGTGAATCTTGATTCACACACTTTCTGTCACAAAGCTTATTAGATCATCTACATTGTAAATGAATTCTAATTTGGATTTTAGGGTTTTTTAAAAAAAAATTTTTTTTAGTTTGCTACTGTCTTCCTTTAATTCAGCTCTTTTATCTTTCTTTCCAGCTCGTGCCTCAGTTTGCCATCTTGCCACGCGGTACCAGGCTTCCGTTCCTAGCAGGCCCCGTAGCCGGTCTGACGCGGAGCAGCCCCGGGCCAGGTTTCAGGGTGCCCCCTGGCTGCGGACACATCCCGGGCTCGCGGCGTTTTGCTGGTACTTTTTTGTTTCCCAGCCAGCCACTGAGATGTGCTGTGAGGGTGCGGGGACCCCGCTTCCGCTAGGAGCGCCCCAGGCGCCCCCGCACCGGCCCTGCGGGCCAGGGGAACCTCGCGCTTTCTGGTTTCTCCCGCGGCGACGGGCGGCGCTGGGAACCTAGTGCACACACCGGGCGGCCCCACCCAGCTCTCGGTGCCGGGCCTGGCACCTGCCTCCGCGTCACGGGCCCGGTCCATGCCAGGCCGCACCCGCCCTGGCTGCGCCGGACGTCGCCCTGTCCCCGTGCACCGCAGGGAATGCCCCAGGGAGCGTCCCAGCCGATGACCCATGGGAGTTGGTGGGAAAATCGCTTGGCTCCCCGTTTCTGCAGGTCGGAGAGCCGAGGGCGCGTCCACACCGGCTGCCAGGGCTCCTGCCTGCGGCGGGAGCACTCCCGGCCCACTTCCCGGCCTTTTCCTTCCTGCATCCACGTTTCCTCCCTCGGGTGCCCCTCACATCCTGTGCTGGTCAGCGCTGACTGCATAACACACCGCTCGAAACTCGATGGCTTCCACAGTCACACGTCCCTCTGGGCCTGCGCTGTCCCCAGGTCGCTTGGTGATCTCGGGCGGAGGAATCGGACCCGAACTTCACTGGGCTGCCGGAGCCCACCAGGATTAAGAGAGGAGCTAAGTGACCCAAGATTTAAAAAAAGAAGGAAGTTTGTCATTTGCAACAACATGGATGAACCTGGGGGACATTGTGTTAAGCGAAACAAGCCAGGCACAGAGAGACAAATACTGCATAATCTCATATATGTGGAGTCTAAACGCGTCAAAATCCGTAGAAGCAGAGAGGAGAATGATGGTTAGCGGGCTTGGTGGGGGAAGGAGGTTGAGGAGAGTGTATCAAGAGACACAAATTTCAGTTAGGAGGAATAAATTCAGGATATCTATTACATCGTGGTGACAATAGTTAATAGCAACATATTTTATTCTTGAAAAGTGCTAAGACGGTAAATTTTAAGTGTTCTCACCACAAAAATGATAACTATGTGAGGTGATGCATGTGCTAATTAGCTTGATTTAGCCATTCCACGATGTATATATATTTGAAAACATCACATTGTATTTGATAAATATGTACAATTTTATTTGTCAATTAAAAAATAAAAGGTTAAGAAATTAAGCACTGTGAGAAATCCTTATTGTCCTGCTCTTAAAGCTTGGCTCACAAGTTTGAAAACACCACCTCTGCTATTTGGTGTTGGCCAAAACAGGTAACAGAGCCAGCCCAGATGCAAAGAGGACAGAAATAGGTGGCACCTCAGCTCGGAGTGCTGACACTGGGGACCCACGTGTTTATTCTGCCCTTGTAAGTTTGCTCCCAGACTTATCCGTGTAGGCCCAGGTCCGTCTGCTGTAGTACAGCACAAGATGCCTCTGGCTTTGTCTTAGACCACAGGTGGCTGACGTGACAGGGAACCTGCACCTGCCCACCTTGTGTCTGGGGATTCCAGGCAGCACCAGCTGATGTGGCTAGTGTTTCCCTGAGCCAATTGCTGGACAGGGTCATGAAGAATACAGGTTAGCACAGTCCTGAAGGATGTGTGACCCCAGAAGTGGGGGACATCACCCCTGGGCACCACAGAAGCTCACTAAATCTGAGAATAGACAGGTCACTGGTGACAGTCTGGCTCCAAGGTCTCCCATGGAGCCCTTCCATGCCTGAGTGAAGGGCCCTCCGGACCCCCAGAGCAGTGGATTTACTGGGCCAGGGGGACCAGAGTGATAAGACTGCTTCTGTGTACTAGTCCCTTGACTCCTTCTCATGTGTCTGATGCCCCTTTTCTGACTCTCCTAAGAAAGACGAAGAAGGTACAAGATCCTGGACCTCCAGGCTGCCAGTGGGCAGCTGCAGCAGCCAGTGATTCTGATGCCATCTGGGCTTTGGGAGAATCAGGACAGGACATTGGCCTCCTGAGGAGACCTGTACTGTCTCACCGAGGTTTGTTCTTGTTCATTTATAACAGTGTCTACCAAGAAGTGGTGTATGTGATCGGTGGCGGGTAGTGTTAGTATATGGCAACTTGCTGCGGAACAAACAATCCAGACTGGACGTCATGAAGGGTGGGCACAGCTGACCTGGGAGCTCCCATGGTGAGACTGCAGCACTTGCAGACAGCTTTACGTGTGCGTGTGGGGTCTAAACACTTCAAGCATCCCAGAAAAGGAGCAAGGAATGAAAGGAGAAGGCAAAGCAAGACAAAGGAAGAGCCTGGTCAAATCCCCAGGTCAAATAGTGTGCCTCTGGCTCTGATTTGGTCAGAAGGAAAGAGATGGAATAAACACAGCCCAGATGGGAACACAGGCTTCGCAGAGCCTGGGGACACACAAGAGCACGTGTCTAGTGGTCCCTAGAGCTCAGTCAGCCTGGCATATTGCAGATATTAATCACTAGCCATGCTCAGAAAAGGCCCACCTGCTAGGAGCTGGATGAAGACAAAGGGTTGAGAAAGTGCAAGGAAGGGCAAACAGTGGGCAGCCCAGCACATTAGCCGGCTCCTCTTTTCTGCCAGCCCCCAAGCCGCTGTCTTCCCTGTGCTCCTAAGATGCATGTGCTCTTGCTGTGCCTTAAAATCCCTGACAGAAAGCCATCAGGTCAGACCTCCTCCCAGCTCCTGACTCAGTTCTGGTGCCCAGCACACCCTCTGCCCCAGCAGAGCTCTTGTGCCGTGGGAAGCAAGGCTGGCACGGGAAAGGCTCTCCTGTGGCAGGGCTGATGGTGTCTCTGAAGCTCCTATTCAGTTGCCTTCTCCTCAGCCTTATGTGCATGCTCTGGGGCTTTGGCATGGTGGAAAATCCTGTTCTATCAGCAGAATTCCACTCCTCAAAGCCAAGTTCCCTCCAGGTAGGGCAAAAAACTCTAGCCAGTGTCCTACCCTCTGCTCCCATTGTGCCCCACATGCCAGGGCACTGGCCATGGTTATCACGGAGGGTGATGTGGGAACCTGGGTCTTGGACACTTCTGCATGGACCAAGAATGCTGAGGGCAAAGGAGAAGAAGCGAGGTGGCCTGCCTGTAACTTCCCGTGCCACTGGGGCCAGCTAAAATCATGCTGCTTGGCACCAGAGCCCAGGATGTCTAATATCTCTCTGCGGGTCACTATCAGGCATGCTCTTCCAAAAGAGAAGCCAGGTGTCCCTCTGATGGCATGCATGTCCACAGGGAGTCCTGATGGGCTGCAACCAGGCCCATCTCTTCACAGACCGCGAAGAGAACAGGGACCGCGTGCTTGCAGACTGCTGGCTTCTGTCCTGGTGTTTCAGCCTGTAACAACATGTAACTAACAACACGTTAGTCTCAGTTTTATCGCAGGTGTAGAATACAGCACTGCCCAACCTAGAGATAAAATATTCTCTTGTTTACCACCCAGTTCATGGATAAAAAATAATGCCAATATACTAAAAATATGAGGGATTCTCTAATTTTCTACAAATTTAAGGCATGAAAATCTATATACACTGTGAATGTCCTCCCCTCCCACTCTACTAAATTACGTAACTCAGGACGGACTAAATCACCACTGGTGTCTCTCTTTCTGGTGTCCCGATACCTGGAACTTGTCAGCCCCAGCTAGGTGTGGAAGCAGCAACACGCCTCAGTTGGTGGGTGGCTGCCTGTGGCTTGAGAGTGTGGAACTGAGATTTGGGGGTCTGGCCAGGAGGAGGTGGGTTTGAAGGGCTCTCTGTCAATCATTCTCCTAGGAGGTGTGAGGGAGAACTGTCACTTTGTCAACCATACTCTGGGATGTGATTTCGGGAAGTCACCCTAAAGAGAAAATTTTGCTGCATGCCTGTCACTGTAGGGCACAAACAAAGATGAAGTGCTTGTCCTCATCATTTCTTCCCTTTCTTTCCTCCCCTACATCACTCTCCCCCTGTTCCTTCCCAGCCCTCAGCTGCCAACACTGGCTTCCTGGTGTCCTTCCCAAGTTGCAGGTGTGGACTCTTTCCCCGGCCCGTCTCCTCCCTCCTCCTGCTCCCACCAGGTCCTTCCCCTCTGTCCGTCTCTCTTTCGCTTTTCCTCTGGTTCTCCGCAGTTCTCTTGCCTGCCCACGCTCTCCCTATTTGTAATGTTTCCTCAGGGCACGTTTCAAAGGTTTCCGTCTTCCTGTGAACATAAATATCAGAGACTTTATAATTACGGTGCGGGGGCAGGGGCTGCTCTTGATTATCGTGTCATCTTCTTCTCCTTGGGCAGCTTGCATGAGGAGAAGATCCTAGCAGGACATTTGCTCTTCTATTTGTAATGTGGGTAACAAGTATAAGACCAGGCACAAAATTCAGAGATTTGGGAAACTGCTCTAATAAACATGTTATTTAGTGAATTTAAAAATAAGATTTAAAGTGCTATCAGAAGGACATATGCCAAAATTAATTCAAATTACAATCACATAATATAAGGTGCTGCATCTCTGTTTGTGTTAATACAAAATGACTCACTGAATTATTTGCCAAATGGGTATTTTACATGATTTCACCTTTGAGGAAAAGTAATGAGAAATATACATACATATACATCTATAATTCTAAGAGAGTATCTTCAAAATATCCTTGACTCTGAGATGCCTACTTCTGGGAAGATGGAGTAGACATATTTTTCCCTATTTCTTCCCCCTAAGTACCCATAAAAGTCCTGGAGTCGATGTAAAGAACAAAACCTAAGGAGATTCCTAAAGACTGAGGCTGACTAGGGACCTCAGGACTCAAGGAATGACGTGGGGTGAGTTTCCCGGATTTTCTTTTTGCCTCTTTGTGCTGGACAAGCTGGCATCCAGCAAAGACAAAAAGTCTCTCTGCTATCCACCTGGAAAAAAATCCTCTTCAATTTAGCCAAAGCACAAGGAAAGGGGCAGCCTGGCAAGACAGAAAACTTGTAGACAATAACAGCTCTACTCCAGCCCAACACCATAGAACACACACCGGCCCCACCCCTACCTGTGCCGACAGAGGCTTAATGGGGAGGATAACCTTCACCCTAGAGAGGCTGTACCCTCCTGCTGGGTGATGCCAGATGAGACCTAGTGAGGAGTGCAGAGTAGAGTAGCCAGGGCAATAGGCCCAGAAAGAAAAAAAGCCACGGAGATTGAACAGGAAGAAATGAAACTGTCCCGCTTTGCAGATGGCATGTTTGTCTACACAGGAAATACCAAGGATTTACAAAATACCTCCTAGAACTAATAGGGTTCAGCAAGGTCACAGGATACAAGTTCAACAATATTTCTGTAGAGTAGTTGTGAAGACATGGACCCTGAAATTAAAAACATAATACACCATTTACAATGGTGTAAAACACGAAATAGGTGCAAATCTAATAAAACTTGTACACAAATTGTATGCTGAAAACTACAGAGCACTGATGAAAGAAATCTCAAATTTAAATAAACAGGGACCATTCCAAGATCATGTACTGGAAGACCTAACATAGTAAAGGTGTCAACTCATAGAAAAATGATGTACAGATTTAACACAATTCCTGCCAAAGGCCAGTGATGCTTTTTGTAAGTAAAGACAAGATTATTATAAAATTTATGTGAAGAAGCAAAGAATCCAGTGCAGCTAAAAAAAAAAATTGGAAAAGATCTAGAATAGCTAAAACAATTTTTCAAAACAGTAGATTGAAGTGGCAGGAATCAGTCTACTTGATATGTGTTATATAGTGATAGAAATGAAGAGTGTATGTCGTCAGTGATAGGAGAGACACGCAGAAGCAACTAGACCCAACCAAGTCTGGCAAAGGTTCAAAAGCAACTCAGTGGAGGCAAGTTAGCATCTTCAAAAATGAAGCTGGAGTAATTGGATATCCAAAGGCAAAAAACCAAACCAAACCAAAATAACTCCATCTAAGTCACATATAAAATTATACAAAAGTTAATATTTCACAAAATTAGTATACAAAAGTTAACCCAAACTCAAAACAGTTCACAGATTTAGGTGTAAAATGTAAAACCATAAAATTGTTAGGGGAAAATCAAAAGAGAAAGTCTTTAGGATCTAGTAGGTAAAGAATTCTTAGACTTAACACCTAACGTGGAATCCATAAAAGGAAAATTGATGAATTGGATTTCATCAAAATTAAAAACTTTTGCTGTGCAAAAGACCTTGTTTGAATGATAAAAAGACAAGCTACAGACAAGTGTAAGTATTTGCAAACCACATATCAACAGGGAACTAGTATGTAGAATATATTGAAAATTCTCCGTGTTCATCAGTAAACAGCAACACAATCCAGTTAGCAAATGGGAAAAATACATAAATAGGCATTTGAATAGTGAGGATATAGAGAGGGCAAATCAGCCCATGAAATGATATCCACTATCATTAGCCATTAGAAAAATGCCAATTAAAACTACAATTCCTACATACCTCTTGGTCTAGTTAAAATAAAAAAATAGTGAAAATAGCAAATGCTGATTAGGATTAAGGAAAATTGGATTACTCATAAATTGCTGCTAGGAGTGGGAAATAGTACGGCCTGCCTGGAAAACCGTTTGGTAGCTTCTAAAAAACTAAACATACAATTATCATATGACTCATCAGTTATCACAGAAACCTGCACACTAATGTTTCTAGCAGCTTTATTCATAACAGCAAAACACTGGAAACAGTCAGATGTTCTTCGAAGCAAACTGCGGTACATCCATAGCATTGACTAACACTCAGCAATAAAACGGAACAAACTGTTAATATACACACAACCTGGATGAATCTCCAGACGATTATGCTGAGTGAAAATAGCTGATTTTGAAAGGTTACATTCCATTTATATAATACCATTAAAATGGCATTCTATACAAAGGCAGAACAGAATTAAATGGTTGCCATGAGTTCAGGAGGCAAGTGGGTGTAGCTATATGGGAATATTTGTGGTGGTGGAAAACACTCTGTGTCTGGATAGTGTAATGTCACCATCCAGGCTGCGATATTGTGCTATAGTTTTGCAAGATGTTACTATTGGGGGGAAACAGGGCAAATGGTACACAGGATCTCTCTATGATTTTGCTAACACCTGCGTGTGAATTTACAATTATCTTAAAAGACTTAATTAAAAAATTCTTCCTTTCCAATATATACCTGTATGAGGCTGAATTTTCTTCATAAGTTTCAACCAAAACACCATATGGCAAATTATTCAAGGCAGAAGATGATATGAAAATCCGGCTGACTTCTCTTAAGCCAGGCATTAAAAACATTTGCAAAACTGTAGACCAATAATGCTGTTATAATTCTATATATGTTTTTTAGAAAATATGCATATTCTCTTTAAAATATGCTTTTTATGGTAACATGTAATGAATTTGTTATTGTTAATTTCAATAGATTATGAAAATATTTTGAAAATATATCTATTTTTATTTCTAATGCAATAAATAATGACAGATAAAACCTAAGAGTTCAAAGGAGTCAGAAGAGCATAAACTTTGATAGCTATTGCATTAGACATTGGTCAATGCTCACTGAATATATTCTGTCAGTAGTTCATTTGCATTGTATAGACATATTAAAGTATATTATCCTCTCCAAAATATAATACGAGACAGAATAATCAGAGGTTTAAACACTGTAGCAGCATTTAATTTTAACACAAATTCTTAAATATTTCTAAGCAGAAACCATAACAGGACTTTATTTCTGAGATGTCATGTTAAACTTTGTCTCATTTTCTGATTGGAAATTGCAGACTTCATAAACATGTATTTAGTTCATCTGAGCATTTAACAGTCAAAGACCCTCCATAGAAACAGCTTGCCCTAGGGGCAGCACAGAAGTTAATGACTCAGTGACAGATCTCTCTGATGAGGACTTAAATATTGATATTTTATTTATTTATTATGCAGGAAGATGACATTTTACCCCTCAAGCCAATTCGCAGGAAGACTGCAATTATTAGACCTCCTGGGCACTAGTTTTTCTTCCTGCATGTTCCTCTGTGTATTAAAAAATTTGCTCATCTGAGATTTTTCTATTCGAATCTTTTCCACTTACCACAGATAAATTAATTTAAAACAAACATAACAAATTCAGGTGTCAGCCCTTTGCAAATAAGTGTTTAAAGCAAACTGTACTTTTGTCATAGGTTACCATTAAGAGAAATCTAGAACTTAGATTCAGCTGAAGTTGACAAGTAGAACTTGTCTCCAGTGAATTTGTGTCCACAATGCTCTCTCCTTGTAGGGCCACTTTGGAAGCCCTTCCCTTGCGTTCTCTCTCTGGTTTTTAAGGAGCGTTCGTATCTGGTATAGTGGCCTTTGGGGTGTGCCACGCAGATCCTTTCCACTCCCCTCCGGGACTGAGCACTTATTGCTCTGGGGCCCGGCAGTGTTGACAGCTGCAAGCTAGAGGATCATTCTACAGTGATAAGAACGGCCACAGCCCAGGTGACACTCCGCGTCCAGAGGCCGCTGCCTCCCGTGACACGTCAGCAGGGGGTGGAGAAAGGCTTGCCCCCCGACCCAGTTCAGGAAAACTACCCCGGACAAGCATCCCGGCCGCTGGGATCGCCTGTGTCCTGACGGCCTCGCAGCTCACCTCGCCCTGGGCAGGGCCCTCCCTACACCTTGGTGCAGGCGGTCTCCATCTGGGAGTCTGCCTCCCAGCCACTTCAAGGTATCCACCCACAAATAATGAATAATCATTAATTATTATATGTTTATTAATAACTTTATAGTGGAGAAAGCTGGCAGACACTACCTGAACGAAGTTGATCAAAGCTAACGCGAAGGATCACTGGGAAAAGCCTGGTGGTGTGATGCCCTAAGAACTCAGCGCCAACCTGCATCTAATCACAAGGTGGCACCAGAGAGACCTGAACCCAGCCACATCCAACACGGGACCCAGCTGGCACTCTTCGCAAATAATCAGACCTTCATGGCAACATGACCAATTTTTCCTATTTACCACTATTTTTACAACTTAAATTTTATCTTAATATTGATATCAATATGAGACATTTGTTTCCAATTGTTTGTTATTTTTTTCCTTTGGTGCCCTCTTCCATTTTATACAAACCATTTTACTTCAATTAAAATGCTTAATTCAATTCTTAGCTTGCTCAGTAATTTGTTAGGCATCATGCCCTCGTGAATTCTCTATTCATTCATTCATTTGTTCAAATAAATATTAACAGTGTTAATTTATTCATATTATTTATAAATTTCATAAATTCAAATTTTATAAATGTATTCATTCATTCACAAATACCCATCATATTTGTTGGGCACCTACCATTGCAGACACGGTGTTGTTCTGCCAATATGGGGGTGAACAAAACAAATACTATGTTTTCGGATAATGCATCTTTTCAAATTTTTCACTTTACTTTTGAAATTGAAAATTTTCACCAAGTTGTGTGTTGGTCTTAGTTTACTTAATAGTGATTGCTCATCTCCTTCAATCTACAAATTTATTGTTTTTTCCTGCTCTGCAAAGTTGCTACTATTTTTGTCATTTTCTTCCTTTTAATTCCTATTTCTATTTTATGTAGATTAGAAATTCTTGATTTATATTTTAACTATCCACTCATTAATTTATTATATTTTTTCTTTTGACATCTTTAACTTTTTGAATTTTTCCTCTGCTTTATTCCTTAGCATCCAGGCTGATGTCCGTCGGCCCTACATAGTTTTATATAAATTCATTATGTAATTCTCTTGTTCTTGGATTGTTTCCCTTTTTATAATAGTCAGCTGTTCTCCATTATGGCAAATTTCTAAAAATTCTTCTTACTTGAAGAAATTGTTATAAAAGAATAATCTAGTCTGATTTCATAAAGTGACACTGTCCTCCGGAACTGCAATGTCTTTCCTCATATATGATTTTTTTTCTTCTATCTGAACTTTGCACAGTCTTTTGTCCTCATCCCATATTTGAAATTTAGATGGTCTGGGCTGCTGTGAATCCAGGGTAAGGGAATCTGGATATAACATCTGAAGAATATTTTCAGCTTATTCCTGTTATTTACGGCCTCGTGGACCCAGTGTGGAGGCACTTGGGGGGTTCTAGCCACAGTCAATGGGTTCAGTGGCAAGACCCTGCCATGCACATTTGCTGTGGCATTCACAATTAGCCAGGGCATGCTACTTTCTGGCTGACACTTCCATAGCGTCTATTCTTCACTAGGTATAATTTAAGCCAAACGTATACTTTAAAGCTGCATCTCCAACCTCCAGGCCGTGGATCAGCACCAGTCCGTGGCCTGTTAGGAACTGGGCCGCACAGCAGGAGGAGAACGGTGGGCAAGCGAGGGAAGCTTCGTCTGTGTTTACAGCCGCTCCCCATCGCTGGCATCACTGCCTGCGCTCCGCCTCCTGTCAGATCAGCTGCAGCATTAGATTCTCATAGGAGTGTGAACCCTACTGTAAACTGTGCATGCGCGGGATCTAGGTTGTGGCTTCTTATGAGAACCTAATGCCTGATGATCTGAGGTGGATCTGAGGCGGTTATGATAGCACTGGGGAGAGGCTGCAGATACAGATTATCATCAGCAGAAAGGTCTGACTGCACAATCAATGTAAAGCACTTGAATCATCCCCAAACCATCCCCCCACCCTTCAGTCTGTGAAAAGATTGTTTTCCATGAAACTGATCTCTTTGCCAAAAAGATTAGAGACTACTGCTTTAAGGTTTTTAAGCTTTTAAAATAAATATAACAAATCCCCCTTCAGCAACATATTCAAAAGGTCATAAATTAAAAATAAAATAAGAAGACAATTTAGAATGTGTGCTCAAATTTGGATATGACTAAAAACATTTTTAATGTAGCTATAGCCAAAATTTCCAATAACTTTTACATTCAAAATATAATATGGTGTTATATTAACCATAGAAGAAGCAACATGTAGCCTGTCCTCAAAAGTTCTGTTTGAATGTCTACCAATTTTTTTCTTTTGTAATAATAAGTAGTTAGTTCATATGGAATTATAAGGGGTCCCAAATAGCCAAAATAATATTGAAAAGGTAAACAAAGTTGAAGGATTCACATTTTCTGATTTCAAAACTTACTAAAGCTACAGTAATCAAAGCCTGGTGGCACTGGATAGACATATAGACCACTGGAAAAGATTTGAGAATGCAAAAATAACCCCAGACACCTACGGCCAATTGATTATCAACAGAGTGCCAAGACCATCCAATGCAGTAAAAAAATGTAAAAGAATCAAGTTGAACCACTGACCTCACTCCAAATGCAAAAATTATCTCAATATGGATTAACAACCTAAATATAAGGGCTAAAACTATAAAATCCTTAGAAGAAAACATAGGGGTAAATCTTTGTGATATTGATTTGGCAATGGAGTCTAAAATTTGACATTAAAGTCATGAGCAACAAAAGAAAAAATAGATATGTTGGATTTCATAAAAATAAAAAGTTGTTAGGCAAAAAAGGATGCTATCAACTAAGTGACAAGACAATGTACAGATTGGGAGAAAATATTTGTTAATTACATACCTTATACAGATTTAGTTTCCAGAATATCTGTAGAACTTTACACTCAACAACAAAAAGGCAGACAATCGAATTTAAGAAAAACTGTGCAAAGAACTTGAATAGACATTTCTCTAAAGAAGATATCCAAATGGCCTGGAAGTACATGAAAAGGTGTTCATGATCGCTGGTGACTAAGGAAATGCAAATCATAACCACTGTGAGGCAGCACTTCTCACCTAGTAGAATGGCTATAGTCAAAGTAAGCACAGTAATAAGTGCTGAGAAGGATGTGGAGATCTGGAGGATCTCTCACACTTCCTCAAAAACGTTAAGCATGGAATTGCTGATGAACTTGAGAAACAAGCTAAGTGAAAGGAGCTCGACACACAAGGTCACCTATTGTATGATTCCTTTTTGAGGAAGTACACAGGATGGGAAAATCCTTAGAGACAGCATATCAGAGGTTGCCAGATGGAGGGAGGGAGACATGGGTACGCTGTGTTCTTCTAGGGTGATGAAAACATTTGACACTAGAGGGGTGGTGATCACACAGCATTTTGAGTGCAATAAATGCCATTGTATTACACACTTTAAAATGAGTAATTGTATGTTATGTGATTTTATCTACATAAAAATGTGCTAAGACACCAAACAAAGTAGTTCAAAAGAAAATTTGTTTTCTTACAGTCTTTTTTATATTCTTGAGTAGTACCCACATATAGTGACATTCTGGGTATTATTAGTTTTCAAAAGGAAAATGATTTCTTTCAATTTAGTGGCTATTATTATAACAAAGAAATTTTGTTATTAACATAAAATACTTTTCAATCACTTTTTAAAGCAATAAATTAATTTTGTTCATATAATTTCTCTTTCAAGGAAGAGTTTTTCTCTGTACAGATAGTTCTAAGTGATATAATCTATGAATTTCTCTAAACAGTTTTAATGCATGGTACTATAATAATCCAAAAGTATCAGTAGATTTTCCTTCTAAATGTTTAAAGAGTAGAATAAAATTGGAGAAACTAAATTTTTAAAGTAACTTTAAATTAAAGAAAATGAAACCTGGTATGCAACTGCTTATTTACTAATTCTAAAGATATTTACCCACTACTTGCCACATTCAGTAAGTCAAATGGTATAAAAGCAACCCATTGCGTAATTCTTCTGAATCCCCACGCAATGTGGGAAGGTATGTAAGACTTTGGAAAAGTGGAAAAGGAAAAAAAAAAAAGAGCATGTTGGTGCTGTTTTTACAAATGTAAGAAAATTGAACTCTCTCAGCCCTAACTAGAGTTACTTCAAAAATATACTGACAGGCAGAATATTCCCTTTGACAGAGCTCTTCCTGCTCAGTCCTTTGCTATCCAGGGATTCTCCTGGTACTGGATCAAAGAGAAAGAATAAAATGTAGGGACTGATATCTATTATTGTACACCAGCCTTTGGGAAGTTTTAGAAGAGAATCTATTGTGTGTGAGCATTTTTGTAGATTCAAACTGTGATTGTATTTAGGGTTAAATGTACATATTTTATTTTGGGTGCAAACAGATGTATCCAACCAATATACAGGGGGAGTTTTAGATTAACATTCAGTATCTTTATGTCTTAAAAATATAATCAAGAAAAATAATAGTTTTTTCTAAGGCTATCTTTGGAAATGTGCTTACTGGTATATATGAAATTGTTAAATAAACTTTATAGGAGGCTGTTTATTTGGACTGAACTCCTGCACTATGCCCCAGTGGAACAAATCAGAAGGAAGTCACTCATGGTAAATTCCACATAACCAAACCAAAACTAAGTTGTTTATCTGATCTTTGGAGAAATGAAGAGACAGGTAAGGTATCCTGTTCAAGATACCTTACGAAAACCATCGTCTTTTATGCCCAATGTGACACTTATTTTTTGATGAGTTGCCACCTGATTCATGAATTGCGAATCAAAGCCACGTAGATCATTTAACGAAATTTGTTGCAATTGTTTTTGACAAGTTCATACTATGAAAATAGAAATAAAGTATGTTATAGTCTCAAATGATTGAGTTTTTCTAGTAATAAATGTGTGCATTTAATAGTTATCATTTGGGAGTGAGGGACTCCTTTTACTCTGCTGGAAATCCTTTGACCTTGAAAATAAAGCCGCACCACTGAAAATAATTTAATCAACAAATTTGTTGAACCACTTGGAAATGAATTTCTTCCTTTAATTTGTGAAACATTTCCCTTTTGCTATTAAATCTTATAACATGACATTTGCATGAAAATCAATTGTAGCAACTTAGAGGTGACTTTCAACAAGTTTCCATCGAATAACTCCAAATGTGAGCATCAGTGCATAATCCACAAATACTATGATCACAATGTACATGCAATTATTTTTAAATAGTATTGCTCTTGATTATATAAAATTATTATTACATTTTTAGGAAAGAATAATATCTTAAAATTTTAATGAACTTTCTCATACAAGTGTTCTAGGATAATGACAGATGGTGCAAGTATTTTTACATAATCAGACCCAAGACAGGATAAACTAGTCATGTATAAGCAACATATGTGTGCTTACAACAAACATACTTTGGAAACCTCTTCTTCTCTACTAGATGCACACGGATTAATATTTGTAGACACTTGGCTTGAATTTGTAATGGAATACAATCATAGTAGATAGAATGTTTTCAAATAATTTAATCTTTGATAAATGTCTAACTTGTCTTTCATACATTTAGCAGATATGTTCCAACTTCGTATAATATTTAAGTGGTTAAAATAGAATAAGGTAAGAAATAAGATTCCAACCTGAAATAGGCTGTCAGGATCATCCCCTGCTTATTGGGAAATGTTATCAATGTATGCTCAGTTGCCAACTTTGACCTTAATCTAGCAGCAATGACAAATCTGACAGATACTCAAAATGAGCAATTGCTTGACATATTAGGAAGCATTTTGATTTGACAGAAAGGAACAAAAAACATTTTCTTTAATAATGTGAACTGTCAGAGAACACAGACCAACACTGACCCCGGAGGATTCATTCTTCATTCAAGATGGTTTAGAACAGTGCTGCGTTCTGACAGAAGCTATACTTTTCTAAGCCAACTACTCAGATTTAAATAATAAAACTGGTTTGTTTGCAGGAAAAAAATAAAACCTGGTGTTGTAATATAAAATCTTAGGCAAGTTACTGCCTGGGGGATTTCATGATGCCACATACATATTAAGCGCAAAGCCACAGGCACCTCGACATGGCTGAAACAACAAACCGGAAGTGACTAATCCTGCAAAAAGGGGGCCAACCCCCGACCCCAGCTGCACCGTGAACTGCTGAACCCATAGGTAAGACACAGTTGCCAAGAGAAGGCACAGTGGGGCATAATTACCTAAACTTTCCTCTTGTCATGAAGGAAACTAAGAATTGTTTGATTGAAAATGAAGGTCCCAAAAGAAGAAACTTGTATCTTTCACCATTAGGAACTAAAAAGAAAGAAATTCAGAGTGAGCAATATTCCAGCCACTGTAATAAAGAAATATCATTAGTTCCTTAATGAGAAGGAACTGAAGGCACGTATTTTAATAGACCTTAAAACCTCATGTGTCTTTGTAACCAACTGTCCGTAGTTTTCATTACAGAGTGGGTGTTCAGTTGCCACTTGTTTTCATGTTTCATAATTCTAAGTAGAATAATGCTCCACATTTCAGTAAATACTGATATATATTAGATAAAATGTATCGTCTTTGGTAAGTGGAATCAACCTTCAAACTCCTTCCCTGGGCAAAATCAGTAAGGAAGTAGCTTTTCATTATTAATCAGTTACAGCGGCTCCCGAGATGGAGTGTCATCTTACAATGTGTGTCAAGGTACCAACTCTGCTTATTTATCTATCTTATTTATCTATTTAGCCAGTGAGCTAAAGAAAATAATGAATATTCTTATGTTTTAAAGTGACCTTAAATACATAAACTTGATTAAAGGGGATACTATTATTTATTATATCATAAAGATGGTATTTATGAGCAGGGAAAAATTTAAACAGTAAATTAATTATTAAATGTATACCATATATTCATTGTTAAAACAGTAATCTTATTTTAAAAGGTTGCTTGGAAAAGGAGAAAACAAAAGTAGTTAAATCACTCCATCTTTCAAATACAGAAAACGAGTTAAAAGCAAATAACAGTAAACCATACCAGTTAAATAAAATAGTACTGATACTTTCATAATCTTGAAGCCAAAAATAGCTTCTCTAAGAATATTAAAAGTGAAACCATATATATTATATGTTGGTGACAACCTGGGGGAGATTCAACACATATAACAAGAATAGTATCTTTAAGGAAAGTTAGAGAAAGAAAAACAACCCAAACAGAAACATGGACAAAATCATTAACAAGCCATGCACTAAAAAAACACATTAATCTAGTAAAATTTTTTAAAATAAATATTCAAATTCCCTTGTAACTAAAACAACTTAAAGCAACAATTAAACTTTATTTATGGATTATTCAAATAGCAAATACACCTGAGAAAGGACATGCCCAGCAGTGACAGAGGCGTGAGGACCGTGGATTCTCATAAACTGCTGATGACCTCAAGGATTTGTTAGATTTCCCACAAGTTATATAGCAGAGGGTACTAACATAAAAATTCTCATAAGCCACTTCCAGGAATTTATCTTAATGTACTCTTGCAGATATTTGTGGTTTAGTAAATCTCGGTGTATCCATACAATAGAGTAACTGGAATGACTGGAAGCCCGTATAGCATCAGAATATTAACGATTGATTGATTGCCTCAGGAACTAACAATGTGTTTTATTTTATATTTTTCCCTTTCTCCAGTTTTATGAATTTATCTTTAGAAAACAACCTGGATTCTGAACATGAAAACATTTATGCCAACATTTTTCTTATATATAACAATCTGAAACTTACTTTGTGTCTCTCATTTGGAATTGGTTAATAGATTAGGATGCGCTCACATGATAGCACCTCTGGAAGAAGTGTTTCAATTTTCTGATAGTACATCATTAATATAAAGTGTACTCATGGGAATTGGGGGGTGGGGTGTAGATCCAAGGCTGAGCGACGTGGTGGGCACTGTGGAGGGGTGGGATATGCTTGAAAAGTAGTGGGGGAGCGGAATTAGGGGTCTCAATAGGGGAAAGGAATTCCTCAAAAACTGATTCATGTGACTGTACACCTCGGTAAATTCACTTTGAATCATTTAATTGTACACTTAAAATGGAGTGTTGGTTGTACGTAGATACAGTTGGAGCACTGTGTATGTACCCTCTGGACTACTTTGACAGAGTAGATTTTTGAATGTAACAAGATAAGTCAACTTGAGTGGTAATATATTTTGGAAAATCAGTTCACTACAAATTGTGACTGTAAACATTGTACTGTAAATGCTTTGTAGTTTTCCCCCAATAAAAAAAAAATAATAAAGTGTACTCACACACACATAGTAACATTCAGTTATATATTACAAAAAGAAAAATGTCTGTGAAATCTATAGCACAATTCTGGTGGGGGATTTTTTTTTTTAAAAACAAAGTCTCAGTCTGTCACCCAGGCTAGAGTGCAGTGCTGTCATCACAGCTCACTGCAACCTCTAACTCCTGGGCTCTAGCGATCCTCCTGCCTCAGCCTTCCAAGTAGCTGGTACTACAGGTGAGCACCACCACGCACGGCTAATTTTTGTAGAGACAGTTCTTACTCTTGCTCAGGCTGATCTGCAATGCCTGAGCTCAAGGGATCCTCCTGCCTCGACCTCCCAGACTGCTAGAATTATAGGCATGAGCCACTTCTCCTGACCGTGGGGATATTTTTAAATAGCATGTGTAGGGCTAATTTTTAATGTTAATATTTTCTTTCTACTTTTGAGTACTAACTTTTATAAATAAAACTGTTATCCCCTAAAATACGTATGGAAATTGTTTTTGCTTCTGTGCATCTATGCTTGTGCTTCTGTGATGCATGTTGTGACAATGGACTGAAACAGTCCTTAATTACAAGGTCTTTGGTGGAAAACAGCACTCTTATGGGACAAGTTAAGTTGGTCTATCTGAAGCTCTTACAGTACTCAATAGATACCTCAGCATCATTCTGTCTTGAGGACTTTGGGCAGTATTGCATATAGCTTCATTCAGGATAGGAATCATAAATATTTTTTCTGACTTCTGGAATGGAGGAACAGTAATATAAAGCTAACAGACTATACTGAACATCTTTTGTTTGTAATTATTTCTTGGAAAATAGTGATTTTTTTTCCTTCTGCATCATTTTTTTCTAAGTTAATACATACCCGTTTGTGCATATATTTATATAAAACAGGTTAGGATAGATCTACCACATTGCAGCCCATCCTACTTTCTTCCTTTTATTCCAGGCTACATGAACCATTTATTTTTTAATTTATTTTAGGAGATTTGTTGATAATTTATTTTTTTTAAAACTTTTAAACCGGGCAATGTAGTGAATACACCTGAGAAAGGGTATCACATTCTGGGAAATGTAATTTGTAGAAACTTTATGTAATCATCACAAAAAGGGAAGAAGCAAAAATGAGATATTTGAATTTTGAAACAAATATTTTACATACATACTTTTACGCTCTTAACACTTACGTATGTTTTTATTTAAAGTAAGCTATTAATAAATCCTGAAGTCCTCTCATTAAAAGAAATGTCATCATCCTTCCCCTCTTCCCTTTGGCATATATATGTTAAAATGTGTTGGCACAGCATAGGAAACAAAAAAACTACACAAAATTGCGAATATAAAAAGTGTGATTTCCTGTGGGTTTGCTTATACATTGATATGTGCACTTAAGTTGTGGTTTTATGCAAACTGAGTAACAACATGAGGACAGTATTAATAATTGGGAGGGAAGCTGCTATTGGTTGGCCTCTTTGCAGTGACGAAGTGCTGTCAGCTGGAGTCAGCCAAATATCAAATTTCTTATCCTAAAGACGTTTTCTTATATTCGGTAGCTGAATGTTATTGGATGGGAAAATGTGGATTTTTATAATGATTTTACTGAGATAATTGGTTAACTAATTAGGGAAAATATTCTTTTTCATTTCCAAAATTTAGAATAAACTGTAGATGAATTTTGTTGCATTTAAAAAGTATTTGCTGGTTTGAAGGAAAATAGTTGATTTTTGCATATTTATTCTACAACTAACCACCTTAACGGACTCTTACCTGTTCTATTATTTTTTGTTCCTTATTTTTTTTGGTATTTGGTTATGCAGTCATATCATGTACAAGCAATGACCAATCTGTCCTCCTGTTTTCAATAGATACTCTCTTATATTTGGTCATATTGCTTTGCTGTAATTTCCAGAAAATTAAAAAATGATACAAGTGAGTCTTTTCATATCCTTTGTTTGTTTTGGAGGAAATCTTTAGGGATTTTTTTTGGGTTAATGTAAGGTCAACTGCAGTTTTGAATTATTATTTTACACTTTAGGGAAACACTTTGAATCATTGGATACTAAGTGTGCTTTGGTCAGAAATTGATTTGGAATTTTATTTGTACATCAATAATTTAAATATCTGTTTTATTCTACTCTCAACAAAATACTTTTATTTTCATCTCTGATTTTAAGAATAATTCATATTCATTGGAAAATAATTCAATCATTACAAGAAGCTACTTAGGAAAAAGCAATATTACTTCTAAGACCATTAAAACTAAATTGACATAACAATGTGTAGATTTCAATGCTTTTCCATGAGATGTCCATAAACATAAGACTCTTTCCTTAAAAATGTGATTTTAATATTCACATTATTTTTTACACTGCTGTTTTAACTATATTTTGTGGACACACCTTAACAAATAAATATAGACTAATTCCCCATTTAAATTACCAAGTAGTTTTAATTTGTGTGTATTTATCTTGCTTATATTTTAAGCCCCAAATTTTAATTTTAATATTCATGTTGGCTGAATTTTTTGGCTTGGGATTCAAGCATACACACAAACACATATGTATGTGCATATATATATATTTCTTTTCCATTTTCTCTGTCACTATGTCTGTCTGTCTGTCTCTCTCTAGATGCACACACACATTGAAAAGGAAATTTCCCAGGATCAGAAAGAACAGAGGATGCTGGCCAGTGTGGTGAAGGGTGGAGGGAGCAGAAGCTGAGATTTACTAACCACATAGGCTTAAGGAAAAAAAGACTCTTATATTTATGTGAGAAACAAGAAATAATGATTGTTGAAAAATGACCTAGAACAAATGAATGCATTTAGTAACAATATAAATAATTAGCCTGATGCCTACAAGATTCACCTCAACCTATGAATATCTGGGGTTACCTTTTAAAAAGTTGGCTACAATCCCACAACTAAATTGCATAGCACAAAATATTGACATAATCATGTGTCTTAACTTCAGCTTCTTTGGGTTGAACCTATTAAAAAGCTATTGAAGAATTAAGTAATCTATAGAACACAATATATTCCTTATAATTATTCATAATGTGAAATGAGTCATGTAAAATTAAAACAAAAAAATCAGATGATTGTGATTGGTGGAGAAGAGATATGAAGGGAGAATTTTTTTGTTTTTTTAACTGGGGAGTTCTTAAGATCAGTCTTAGATCATTATAGCAGTTAAGTGTAAAGACTAATAATGGAAAATAAAATAACTAGACCGTTTAGGAACAAAATTTATGGAATGAGGGCAGGACTATGCTGAAGAAAGATTGATTCTATGATATTACCAAAGAAGAAGAAAGAAAAATATAAGAACTTTACACTGAGCTTATGATAATATAAACAGAACAAGAAGCAAAGTTACGTAAAGAGAAATTCAAGCATTTATTATATAAACTTTCCAGAGTGCCTGCTATACTCAGGTGGATTCCACTGTTGATTAAGGACCAAGCCGTGCGCAAAACAGACAAGCTTCCCCCACGGCACGGAGAACGCAGAAAGGAGGCGCCCAGGAAGCACGCGTGCTCCCCATGCTCCCTGTGCTCCTTGTGCTCTCCGTGCTCCCCATGCTCCCCGTGCTCCTTGTGCTCCCCGTGCTCCACTTGGTCCCCGTGCTCCGCTTGCTCCCCGTGCTCCGCGTGCTCTCCGTGCTCCGCGCGCTGGCGAGAGCTGGCTGGCGCAGGGACGCGCTGTTTGCACCGCGGTCTGGGAAGCCTTCTGCCTGGGCGACCCTCGAGCAGAGAGCTGAAGGCAGTGAGGTTCCCGCCGACAGAGCTCAGGCAAGTGCAGGCACCTGGGTGACATGAACTTGCTGCGCCTGAGGTGCAGGTGGGTGGCCCATGGGAAGGGGGCGGGTCAGCAAGGTTGCGGGCAGGGACACCACTTGGGGCACCTCTCGGACGTTCCTTTGCTCCTGGCCCCGGCTGCTCATTGGAATCGCCTTGGTGGCGGTTGCGGGTGCTTCGTTCTCCCGGTCGGGATGGCTCTCAGGTGTGGCCGGGACTTTGAGGAAAACAGTAGTTCCCGGGGGATTCTAATTGCGGCCGAGGAAAGGAACACTGGCTTACGGTAGGGAAATGGGGTTCAACACAGGCAGGGGGGTGCAGTGAGAGGACCGTGGAGGGGTGGTGCCCCGCGGATCAGCGAGGAGGAGGGGATGCAGAACGGGGAAGTCAGCGGGAGGACCCCGATTTGACACTGGAACTGACCGGGTGATTACGGGGCATCTGGTAGGAGCTGTGTGAGTAATAAGAAAGAAATCGCGATTGGCGTGGGTTCAGGAGACAGAACAGGACAGAGAAGGCGCGCCGGCCACGCACAGATGCCCTGCCGGCCTGCCGGGTGCGGGAGGAGCAGTGTCTCTGGGAGGAGCAGGGCCTGGGGAGGAGCAGGGCCTGGGGAGGAGCAGTGTCTTGGGGAGGAGTACGGCCTGGTGGGCGGGAAGTGCCGAGGGCTTGGCAGAGAGATCCGAGGGTTAATAATTGTAAATGACTTTAGGACATTCTCTGGCTCACCATAAATGTTATTTATCTGTTAAATTGGGGGCACTGGCTGGAGAGGAGGAAGCCCCCGGGGAAAGCCCTTGAGTAGCTAGCACAAGAGACGTGACCCCGCTCCCTGTCGGGAAGCCCGTCTCCCTGGGCAGATGGATGCTCTGAGAATTCCCCTATTTAATAGAGCATTAATAATATTATGCTAGTAGCTTTTTGTAGCAGGAATATAACAATGCGTTCCTCGCAAATTGTTAGTCTACATAAAGTAAAAAGCAAAATGATCAGTCGAAACAAGGGGGTAGAAGTGTTGGCGTCTTGCGAGCATGGAGAAAACGCGAAGCAGTCGTCTGGGACACCGGGAGAGTGAACTGGTCTGGGTGACACAGCAGGGCTTCCCTGAGGCCGCGGACCCGCTGGAGGACTTTGTCAGGAAGGTAGCTGAGGCCAGCCAGCAAGGCTGCATGCCTCTCTCCGTAGGCACTGGTCAAGCGTTTTCATTTTACTTTAAAGATACATTAGCATATAGTGTTTTCTTTAATTTCATTTTAATAACCTTCATAACACTGCATCGTATAATTATACTAAAATTTATTCCACCTGTCTCAAAGTGTGGACATTTGAACAGTTTAAGTATTTTGGTATTAAATGCCAAAACTAACAGCTTTACTCATATGTCATTTTATATTTTTGCCAGTGTTTATTTGGGAGCTTGCTGGGTCCAGGGATAAATGCTTATATCATTTTGCTGGTTGGTTTTTACCTGGTACTTGTACTATATCAAAGCAGGATACATTGGCCTAGAAATCCTCATGGAAATAAAGATAGATACTTCCAAAAATTTATGATCCTCAACCTCAAATAGGCCCTCAACACTACCCAGACAGCCTGCTAGCTTTCTCTGTCTCTTCTCGAGTCAAACCTGCTACACCCACCCCTTAACTGTCCCTTCACAGTCGTGGGGTAACAGCACCCTACTCTCCTGGTTCATAGAGACGATTTCGGCCGCCAGGTGGGAGCTTTCTACAGCTGTCTGTCAGACCTACCTCCATCCGCACACCTCTCTCCTTCCTTTTCACGCAATGGAAGAGGCACGCCTCTTCCAAATAAAGTCCAGTTACTATACTCCCTTCTGTTTTAGCAGAAATCATTCATTATCAATTACCAATTCTCTCTCCAGTATTTAGTACATTTTTTTTTAATTGAATCAGTCTCACCAGCATTTATGTTTCTAGAGTTCCTCACATCTTAAAACTGATCGCCGCTGACTTTCGCTGGCGTCCCCGATACCATGTTCTCGGTGCTTTCTTCCCCGCTCTCTGCGGGGCCTTTTACGACTCTTCTTAGGTTTCTCTTTCTCCACCAGACCATTCTGTGTCAGAGTTTCTCAAAGCTCAGGCACAGTCTCTCTTCTCTTTTCCTTCCACATCTCCCTGGGCAAATTCATCTACATCCGCAGCTTCATGCACCGTCCACGATGCTGCCTGCACCTGAGTGTTCACCACGCCACCCTGGTGACCTTATTTTGCTGCAGACTCACTGACCACTTAGGAGCACAGCCCAAGCCCTGTCCAATCTCTCTACCTCTCAGGAGCTAAGAATGGTTTCTAGATTATTAAAAGATTCTAAATGCATAATAAGTAAATGCATACATCCATAGGAAAATGCGCAATAGCGACCATTTGTGGCATGCAAAGCCCCAAGTATTTATTCTCTAGCCCTGTGCAAAGTTTGCCAAACCCTGTTTTATTTATTTATTTTTTTCCCTTTTCCCCTCCTCTACTTTGAAGGAACCAAAGCCTGTATTAGATCACTCAAAGTCTCCTCCAATCAATGCACTTGGAGTGAATTCACAGTGTGGATTTTCCACCTTTCCACACCATGTTATCTCCGTGAATGGCATCATTATTCACTCAAGTGTATAAATCTAAAATCTGATGCTTATACCTGGACACCCCACTCTCCATTACCTCCTATATCTAATCTCTTATCATGTTTTATATCCTAAATAATTCTGGAATCCATCTACCAGTGTTTATTTCAGTGTCATCATCCTAGTCCAACGTGTCATCACCTTGCCACTAGCTTGCACATACACATCTCGCGCCTTCTCACAGCCTCTGCCCATCCCGTCCCCACCTGTCTCTCACTGTGCTACTGCAGTCACCTTCCTTTCCTCCGCAAATTGCTGATCAGGGAAGTCTTGATTACTACTCTTCAGTGGGTTCCAGCCGATTACAGGGCTGAGAGGAGGCCCCTCCAGTGCTCCTCCAAGGCTCAAGGTGGTCCAGGTCTCCAGCATCTTCCCTGCCCCAACTCCCTGTGCCTGGAGCCTGCCACCGGCAGCATTCCTCTTTATTTATTTTAATTCCTACTCATCCCCTATATTGCCTCTGAACATCACTTCTTTGGAGACTTCTTGACACCCTACTTAGGTCAGGTTCCATTTTAAATGCCCCTACGATATTCCTGTATGTGATACTTGACGGACCCTGATGTGGTGAAGTTCATGAGAGGAAATCTGTTTTCTCACCATCCTGTTCCCTGAACTTAGCATTGTGCCAGAAAACTACAGCGCTGAAAATAAATACGTCATCAGTGAACGGACTAAGCCTCTGACAAAGGTTTCTTACATAAAATCAGTGGAGAGATGCTACATTAATTCAATAAATGATTATGTACAATGGACTAATGATTTTTTTAAACAAAATTAGGTATTTACCTTATACCATAAATCAAACAAAATCTAGGAGGGTGAGCTATTTCTTATGAAGTATCCAGAGGCAGTGTGCTGATGGATGACTTTCTAAGCATGATCCCAGAGGCTGAAATCAAAAAAGAAATAATGAACAGATTTGATTGCATTAAAAATTTTTTAAAAAACACACACAACCACAGTCAAAAGTTCTGCACGGAAAATATAAACAGTGTTAAAAATGCAAATTGGACAACAATCTGTATTATAGAGCATTAATAATCTTCAAACATATATAACTTATTCCATTGCCTTATTTATTATAGAGATTTCAGGTGAAACTCTAGAAAATATAGATTGCTGTGTTTACCTATGTAGCTTCATGCCTATATAACATTCATTGGATCTTATATTAAATTTATCAATGAATTGTTAAGAATCCATTTAGATGGATAAGCAGTAGTAGTCATCAGTGTGCAGATGAATTCAGAAGCTACTTTCTCAGCTCCTTCTGGAATGCATTATTATCTCTGAAACTGCATGAACTTCAGATAGAAATAGAAAAGTTCACTCTACTCAATGGATAATATTCTACTAAGACTTCTTAAGTGAATAGAGTGCTTTGAGAAACTCATCCTATGAAGCCTGCTTGCTCTATTTCTCAAAGGACCATTCTTTTTCTATAAAGAAAGGATCCCATCTTTTGGGCCATGGATCATTAAATTTTCTGTGTTATGTATCTTAAATTCACTAAAGAATTTTTTTATTCTCCCACCTGTGTTTAAATGACTCTGGATTGAGTGGTGAAAAGTGAAAGCTCTAGTCATTCCTTTACTCACGTCTCATGCAATTTTAGCATTCATTGACTGTTCAGTATTTTGTAGGTGTATAAACAAACATTGATTTAAACATGAAATAATCGTATTATGAGGATAATGAAATATCCTATTCTTCCATAAATATGAGCAGATTTAAGATTAAAATAGATTTTGAGGATAGATTTTCATTCTTCAATAGTAACACTTCTTTTAAGGAATCATAGGAGCTGTATTTATTTTTCAATGATGAGTGTTAAAATTTTATATTACTATATTTTTACCATTTAATTTTCCTATAATTTTTAAATCAAAGCAAAATTGAACATAGTAGCAAATACCACAGGGAAATTCATGAGCAGAGAAACAAATTTAATGGACTGCTATTGTCAAAATTTTAGATTAAATTGGGATTTTGGAGACTTATTTTACAGACTTCTCTTACTGGAGATTATTTAGAAAAACATAGGCCCTTTTGAATTAAGTTCATATTTTGTTATCTAAACTAAATTTTGAAAACTTGTCACAGAAGTCAAAACCTATATCATTCCATTATATTTTTACCTGAACTGATGATATGAAAGCTAGGGAATTAAACAAAATAGTCCAGAAGAAGTAGGTAGATAAATACATAAGACGTATCTGATAAGATACGAAGCATATTAGAAGAGAAGATTATTCAATAGTTTGGCAGGACAGACAACTCTCTCATCTTCTTTCTTTGTTCTTCTTGAATAGAAGATTTATGTTTACTAAGAACTCCTTCCTCACCAAAAATTGTACAAAACTCACGTAGGAGTAAAATAACAACAAAAAAAATTTTATTGCAATTACTACAAAAAAAAACAGGTAGGAAAAATGATTCCTATGATTGTATAATTTAAAATATGGTGTTACGATAGATTGTTTGTTGTAGTGAATTCACAGCACCATTCAATATAGAGGGGCACCTTGGGTGAGGGTGTAGGACCAACTCAGTGTATAGAATGGGGAATTTAACTTTGGCATGGTCTCTTCCCAGTGATTTCTTCTCAGTTGGCCTTAAGTTAGCAATCTCCTTTCCACACCTAAATGGATAGGTCAGAAATCTATTTGGCCATATCTGACTGATAAAAATGGTAATTTTATATCTTTCAACCTAATGGTGAGAATGCAGACAACAGGGGAATTTCTTTTTTAATTTTATTGTCTTGGTAGATATAAGTACATACATTTGATAAATTCACATAGAATACAGAGATTTTCCTTTAGTTTCTTGGTCTTTTCAAATGATTGGTTTCATAAATCACTGATTCTAAAATTTAAGTTAGATAAAACCTTGGAATATACATAAGCCAACGCCCCTCGATCCACACAAGACAATATTGCTATGAATAACAAGAGTGAGATTTTGTTGGATGTAGTAAATGCTTGATAGTTTACAAAATGCTTTGCATAAAATATGTCCTTTAATTTTCATCAACACCGCATGATTTAGATATTAACATTTTCCACATTTTATGTCTGGAGCTAAAATCCAACTTCATTCAACTTCTTTGTTCATGCACTTATCTGCTGAACTGTAATGCTCCTATCTGAAAACCCAGTGAGACAGCTTTCTAATCTTAACCTCATTTCCTAGATGAAAAAACTAAAGCCAAGAGAGGTTATTCTCTTACCCCAGGTCACACCTCACACTCTGTTACAATTCTTTTCACAGCTGGGTCTAACAGAGCTTTAAATGTTAGAGCAGCATTCTTTCCTATGGACACATATTTAACTCAAAACAATCTTCTGTTTATTCTTTCAATCACATTAGATGATAGTATTTTAATTACATGCAATTTTGTGGTTCCTAATTTTCAATTAGGGCTTTTAAATCTTACAAATAATAAAAAATGCAACAAAAATGCAAACAGGCTTGACAATGAAAAATTAATTTAATTATTCATGAATCTGTGAAGATAGGGCAAGCTTTGGGTTTGCCTTGATTTAGTGTCTATAGCTTAGCAAAGACCCAATTTCTTTCTCTCTTCAACTATGACAGGTATTTTTTTTTTTTCCTCCTGGGTTCTCACACATGTTGGGAAAATGTGTGTTCCAGCTTCAAATTCATGACTTCCAGCAGTTTTTCAAATGACCAAAATACGCTATTTCACCAAAGACTCAAAAAATCTTCCTTCTTAGTTAATTGGGTCAGATTCCAATTCCTGATTTAGTTCTTTTAGCCATAGAAATTCTGTGTGTAGAGTGGCTTATTCTTGATAGATTAGTTCGGATTCTAACTGGAGATATTACCTTAATTTGATTTCAGCAATCAGTGCTCAACCATGGAGCTAAATCATTGCCCCTTCCCAATCCCACCTCCCAAAGATAAAAACAAATAAAAAAATCAGAGACTGCCACACAACAGGAAAGGAATTGTAGGATTGTTGTTGAAACACAAATGTCAGAAAAACTGTGGCTCAGGAAATTCATGTATGACATTGATCTTTTCCCCTGGATGCCCTGTGGAATTTTCACATTTTGCTCTTATATTTTAACCTTTTAATTGTGAAATATAATTTGTTTACTGAAAAGTCCAGTAAATATAAATGTGTGACATCATTAATCATTATAAGTGGGGCATTGGTATAATCTTTAGTAGATCAAATGAAAGCACATTGCCAGCCCCCAAAAGCTACACACATTCCCGTCATAACCACAGCCCCCTCCAATATCCCCTACGGGTTATCATTAGTGCAAATGTTATAGTAAACATTTCCTTACTCTTTCTTTTACTCTTACCACCAAAATATGAATCCCTGAGCACTGTAATTTAGTTTTGCCCATTTGTGGGACTTTGTAGGAATTGAGTTGTACATTGCAAGTGGCTGATTTCAATAATCTGTGAAAGTCCTTTATGTTGTTGTGTGTATGTTGTTTGCATGCCACTGAATAAAAGATCACATTTTATTTAAACATTTTACTGTTAGTGAGCATTTGTGTTATCTGCCGTGAACGTTCTTGAATATGTCTTTTGGCATACACTTGCCATCATTTCTATTGGGCGTATGTCTGTGGGTTTGTTGAGTCACAGGAAATGTGTCTGTTTAACATATTAGGTACTGCCAAATGGTTTTCCAAAATAGTACCAATTTATAGCCTCACTAGCAGTGAGAGTTCCTCCGATTCTACACTCTTGAAATGTGGCACATTCAGTCCTGTTACTTTGGGCCATTCTGGTGGATATCCATCAGTGATATCTCACTGCACCTTTACTTTGCCTGTCACTGGCTAGAAATAAGATTGAGCACCATTTCACATACTGATTGGTCTTTTGTATGTTCTCTTTTGTGAAGTGACTGCTGAAGCCTCTAACACATTTTTTTTGCAATTAGTTTGTCTGATTTTTAATGTATTTATCAGTTTTTATACATTGCAGTGTGAGCCACTTGACAATTTTTGCTTTGTATTGCAAATATCTTCTCCCACTCCATAACTTCATTTTCACTTTCCAAATGGTGTGCCTGGGCAAGAATCCTTAATAAAGTAGCTAAATGTTTCAATAATTTAATATATACTAACTGCCTTTTTAGTTCTATAAAATATTTACCTACTGATAGATAAGAAACTATTCTTTCTCATTTGCCAAGCTTTATTATTTTTTTCTTCATTATATACAGCTATAACCACACTGGACTTGCTATTTGTATTTGGTGTGTGATGAAGATCATTTTACATTTATCTTTATAAATAGATATCTAAGTCACAGCATCATTTGATGAAAATAATCCATTTTCCACTGCTCTACAGTGACAAATTTTTCATAAATTTATATTCATATATGTTTGGATATGTTTTGGGAATCTCAGTTCTGTTCTGCTGGTTCATTTGTTTCTCCTAATTTTATCACCTGGCTCTTTTAATTAATGCAGTTTTATAATAAGACTTGATATTGGAAATATGAGTCCTCTCACCTAGGTTTTCATCAAAAGTCCCTCAGCTCTTCTTGACATACATATGTTTTTGAATCAGCCTCTCAGATTCCACCATAAAACCTGATATTGGGTGAGAATAAATTGAATATATAGATCATATTGGAGAAAATTGTCTTCTTTGCTATACTGAGACATCCGATGTGTGGATATGGCCTACTTTTCCTTTTACTTAGATCATCTTTAATTTATTCAGTGTTATTTTGTGGTTTTCTGTATATCTTTCATGCAACTTCAAACAATTCATTAGTGTGTTTTGATATTTTGAAGTTATTGGAAATTGTATGTTTCTTAAATTCTCATTTTTCAACTTTTCTTATGGTATGTAGTTGTTATTTATAAATTATTCTTGTATCCAGTAGCTTTGCGAAACTCACTAATTTTGTTAGCTTATCTGCAGGGGATTTTGCCAGCACATTCAGCACTTTCTTCTCTGTACAGGTAATCACATCATCTGTGAGAGACGACTGCATAGTTCTTGCCTTTCAGTATTCATTCATTCCTTTATTCACTCATTCTATCTTATTTTATTGCACCGGCAAAATCTTCAAGCACGATGTGGAGCTGAAGTAATGTAGTCAAACATTCTTGTCTTGTTTCTCCAATGAAAAGCTTTCAACAGTTTACCATTAAGTGAGGTAACTATTTTAGGTTTTCCTATATTGACTTTGTTAGATTATTTTCTATTTATAGTCCCCTAAGACATTTTCCTATGAGTGAATATTTAGGGTTTTTTTTATTATACACCATTTATTATTTTTAATTTCAGAATATTACAGGGGTACAAATGTTTTGGTTACATGGATCACTTTTGTATTGCTTGAGTGAAAGTTTTAAGTGTGCCCATTACCCAGAGAGTGTACATTGTACCTGTTAGGTATGATTTCACCTATCTCCCCCCTGAAGCCCCTACATGATTTCTGTTGAGTTTTATTTTCATCTGTGCATTGGTTAGTTTCAATTTAGTAGTGGGTACATGTGGTGTTTGTTTTTCAATTTTTGCAATACTTCACTTAGGAGCATGGTCTCCAGTTCCATTCCATTTGTTGCAAAAGGTATTATTGACAATTCATTTTTTATGGCTGAATGGTACTCCATGGTGTACGTATACCACATTTTATTAATCCACTAATGAAATGATGAGCACCTGAGTTGAATCCACATGTTTGCAATTGTGAATTGTGCTGCTATAAACATTTAAGTGCAAGTGTCTTTTTGATAAAATGACTGTTTTTCTTTTGGGTAAATATGCAGTAGTGGGATTGCTGGATCAAAAGGTGGGTCTACTTTTTGGTCTTTGAGGAATCTGCATACTATTTTCCATAGAGGTTTTACTAATTTACAGTCCCACCAACAGTGTGTAAGTGTTCTTCTCTCTCTACATTCACCAGCACCTATTATTTGGTGACTTTTTGGTAAAAGCCATACTCTCTGGGGTTAGGTGATATCTCATTTTGGTTTTGAGTTGTATTTCTTTGATGATTAGTGACATTGAGCATTTTTCAATTGTTTATTGGCCATTAGTCTACCTTCTTTTGAAAAGCTTCTGTTCATGTTTTTTGCCCACTTTTTAGTGGGGTTGTTGATTTTTGCCTCGCTGATCTGCTTGAGTTCTTTGTAGATTCTGGTTATTAGCTTTTTATCAGATGTATAGCATGTGAATATTTTCTCCCACTCTGTAGATTGTCTGTTTGCTCTGTTGACTGTTTCCTTGGCTGTGCACAAGATTTTAATTTAACTAAGTCCCATTTATTTATTTTATGAAGAAGACCCCAAGGGCAATCACAACAACAAAATAACTAAATAAATAAATATTTAGTTTTATCGAATGAATATTCTGCATGCAGTGGGTGATCATTAGATTATTCTCTTTAATTTGTTTATGTGAAGAATCACACTAAAAGTGAACTTTCATTCTCCTTTTATGTACTTTTACAATTTTGTATTGAGACTGTGAAACTAAAATGAACATAATATGTATTGGGAAATGGTCATTTAACCCTCTATTATTTAGAGTTGAACATATTTTGTCTTTGAATGTTGGTAGAACTTGCCAGGGAAGCCAGTGGAAACTAGAGCATGTCTGTACATGTATGTGTGCACATGTGTCCATGTGTGTGCACATGTGTCCATGTATGCACACATGTACATGTTTTGTGCGTGTGTGCATATGTCCGTGTGCATGTGTATGTGTGTATATACATATGAATACATGTATTTGCATGTGTACATGTGTGCATTGTGTACATGCATGTGTATGCACATGTGTGTGTTTGTAAAGGTTTTTGTTTACAGATTCAAGTGACTAGGTATAAGAAAATTCATCATATCAGTCTGAAGAAGGTATATTTCTGAAGATATTTATATTTTGTATATGAGAGGACTTTTAAAAGTTTATGGAAAATAAAATTAGAAGATAAAAACAAAAAACATGACTTTATTTTTCAAAATAAGCTCCATCAAGGTTAAGATATTTTTGTCAGTGACGGTAACAGTCATTTAGTCCATCCCTAAAGAACTGAGAGTCCTGGGAATTTAGCCATGTCAATGCATTTTTTTTTTTTTTACATTATTACCTGAAGAAAAATGGGTGCCCTTTACAGATTTTTTTTAAGATTAAGAAACAAAAAGAAGTGAGAAGGAGCCAATTCATTACTGTAATGTGGATGCCTAGTGGTTTCACATCAAAATTCTCACAAAATTGCCCTTGTTTGAGGAGAGGAATGAGCAAGAGCATTGTTGTGGTGGAGAAGGACTCTGGTGAAGCTTTCCTGGGTGTTTTTCTGCCAAAGCTTAGGTTAACTTTCTCAAAATACTTTCATAGTAAGCAGATACTATTGTTCTTTGGCCTTTCAGAAAGCCAACCAACAAAATGTCTCAAGCATCCCCAAACAAACTGTTGCCATGACCTTTGCTCTTGCCTGCTCTGCTTTTGCTTTGACAGGACCATGTCTGCCTCTCAGTAGCCATTCTTTGGTTGTGCTTTGTCTTCAGGATGGTACTAGTAATACCATGTTACACCTCCTGTTACAATTCTTTGAAGAAATGCTTTAGGATTTTGATCCCACTTGTTTAAACTTTCCATTGAATGATCTTCTCTTGCCTGCAGCTGATCTGGAACAATCGTTTTGACACCCATTGAGTGGGAAGTTTGCTTAACTTTAATTTTTCAGTCAGAGTTGTGTAATGTGAACCAATTCTGGTGTCTCTGGTGTTGCCTGTTGTTTCTGTTGTTAATCGTCAGTCCTCTTCAATTAGGGCAGCAACAAGATTAAATTCATCCTCACAAATTGACGTAGATAGTGTGCCCCTGTGGACTTCATCGTCAGTGTACTCTCCTCTCTTCTTAAAATGAGTTGTCCATTTGTAAACTTCTGATTTTGTTGGGGCGTTGTCCTCTTAAATTTTTCACAAAGCATTGATGTTTCCCCAATCTTACACACAAGCTTCACCATAAATTTGACAGTTGTATGAGTTTATTTTTATGCAAAAAAGTTGAAAATCCATGCATAGCTTTTTCATAAATATTCATTGTTCACAAACTTTTTGAAGACCCCTAGTATATTTTAACTCACTGGGATAAAGTCATGAATTTGTCCATATTATCGTCTTATTACTTTATAATGGTTGAATGATCTGAAGTGATATGGCTATATTCATTTCAATTATTGACTATTTGTACTTCACTTTACTCTCTTTGGATTTGATTTTTCATTTTTTTTATCCTCCCTAACCTCTTGCGATTTTCAACCTCTCTTCTGTACTGACATATACATGCAAAGATATCAGTTTCCCTCTAAGCAATGTTTAGCTGTATGCCACACTTTTTTATGTGTGGCCTTTTTATTATTACTCAGTTCAATTTTCTTTGACCTACGACTTATTTGGAGGTCTGTATTTTAATTTTCAAACATCTGTATTTCTTCTTGTTATTTATTTATAATTTAATTAAATTGTGATCAAAGAAGGCACTATATATAGTTTCAATCTTTTCAATTTTTTGAGGCTTGTTTTAAGACCTAAATATATATTTAAAAATTCCACATATGATTGAACAGAATGTGTATTTCATATTTGTGAATTCAATACTTTATATATCTTAATTAAATGAGGTTGACGTTATACCATTGTCAACAGTTGCTTAAATCTTATATATTTCAGCAATATTTGTGACATTTTTTATCAGTTACTAAAAAAGGGAAAATAAATCTTCAGGTATTATTGTTTTTACTTATATTTTGTCAAATGTATGCTTTCTATATTTTGAGACCATGTTTTTAGGTGCATAATAATTTAGAACTGCAAAATGTTTCTGGTGAATTAATCTGGCAAATAATAATAATAATAAAAAACCCTTTTTTCATTGTTAACCTCTAGCATGCCTTCTGCTAAATCCATTTTTCCCTGAAATTAATGTAGGTACTTTCCTATGGTTGGAATTTAAAAGATATATATCTTTTTTTTATCATTCTTTGACTTTTGAGTTTTCTGCGTCTTTATGATTTAGACATGTTTCATTAAATTGGAGTCATTGGTTTTGTTTTCCTTTTTATTCAATCTTACAATATTGTCCTTTCTTTGGAACTTTGAGTCCACTTTACAGGCAATGTAAATATTTAGATTTTTATTTTAAATCTATTATGGTCATCTATGATTTTTCTCTCTCTCTTTCTCGGTTTGAATCAGGGATATAATCCAGGCAGTGACTGCTTTATTTTCAATTCTTCCTTTATTGTACTGCTCAAACTTTGGACATTTTACTTCAAAAGATACAAACCCACCTCCTCCTATGGGCAGACCCCAGAATTTAACATTTGTGTCTTTAGTACATGATGCTGACAGAGATAGTGCACGGCCTCTGAGGAGTCCCTATGGAGAAACAGTGTTTTCAGATGCTGGGTTCATTATTTTGAACTTTTGCTTTATCCTACTTCTTGCTTTAGTAATTTTTCTCTAATTAATTAGTTAGTGGTCTGACAGCTTTTATGCTTCTGCACACATTTTGCTTTTATTTTCCCAGGTTTATTAGTTGTCCTCAGTGGAAAGGTTTGTCTGATTTACCCAGTCTACCATTGCTGGAAGCAGAACTCCTCACAGAACCTTTGAAAAATACAGACATGCTCCATCTTGAAGAATTTATCTTACAGACTGAGGAGAACTGATACAGTGTGGTAATCTCCAAGTATCCAATATGAATTAAGGAAATATGTCACCAAAATCCATCCTTTAAATGTTCTATGCAGTTAATATTTTTTTCCTCTTTCAGTGCTCCACTGAAGGGAAAGGATTCTCAAGCTGTGAGCTACAAATCTTGTTTATAACATGTCTGTTTAAAGTAGGTCAATATAACTTTTCAGTTTTTGAATACTGACAGGCAGAGTTCCCTGTGCAATGAGGACTATTACATTTCAGTACATAATTCTTCTTAAAAAACCATATTATCCCTTTAAGTTTCAATTATTTAACAATGTCTCTAATGAAAATATGCCATTCTGGTGCACTGCAAACAGAGAGAACATCGTTCTTTAACAACTAGCCTTAAATAATTTGCTGTTGAGTCTGAGATACACGCACCAGTCCTTAATCTTGGCCCATCAATCATTTCAAACACCTACTATGTTATGGTCACTCACCACCCAAATGCTTTCTACTTACCCATCGGTAGCTATGCAGGTAGGAGCTTTGCAAAGTCATCAGATTTAAAGACATGAAAATGTAATTAAAGTATATCTATAGATAAGATAAGGAAGTATAAATAAATGTCTAATTTACATTCCTAAAATATGAATGGAGATGTGCAGTGGAACTAAGTTGTATAGCTTTAAAATGAATATAATAAGTCACCTTTCATATATATTTTAGGATACTTTTGTAAAATATCTCATCATGTGATTATAAAGTTTAAGTTATATCACACTCATTATAAGTTACCATGGGAATATCTCTTCCTTGAGTGTCATCATAAGGATTTAAAACAAGCTATTCTATCAAGAAATAGATCCTTCCCCATATTTGTAATGGGTACACAAATGTTTAAAGGATATAAGTTTAGTGGATTCCCAGAAAGACACACATCTATCATGTATTAATAAAATAAATACTATATTTTAATAATATTCTGTGGATTATTTCTCTCAGCATATTGTGGGTCAGGAATTCACAATGGAAGGAAGGCTCACTGCTACGTGGTACCAGTTTATGTTGGTAATGTGTGGGTCCTAGAGGGTCCTCGAGTTTGCTAGTGCTAGTACAGAATAAATAAAGATTCAGGACCACTGTTCCATAATTGCATTGTTAAAGTTTTTGTGGATTTAAGATAAGAAGTTTAAGTTTAAGAGGGATTTCACTTTGCAATTAGATAAGAATACAATCTGACATGAGCATACACAATCACAAATAGACATTGGCAAATATTTTCTTGAATCATTTCAATAGTACATGAAGAACTAAATAGCTTCGCAGGGTGGCGGAACTGGCTGCATAAAGGTCCTTTCCCTCGTGGTCTGGCGCGCTCGACGCAGGAGCACGCATGCGTGGCCCTGGGCTGCTCACCAGAGGGGTCGCTTGGTGGTCGCTGTGCTGATTCCCTGGCCCTCTAACAAGTTTACCTCGATGAAAACCTTTTTAGAAGTCCTGGCTCACCCTTAAATTTCACCACAGAAAACAAACTGATCCAAATTGTATTGGTTGGAACAGGCCACCTTGCTTTAGCCAATGCCTATGTAATTAAATGCTTGATTTCAATCTGTAACGATATAAAGGACTTTAATAGGACCCTTTTGTGTCTGTGTGTGTTGGGGGGGTGTGTGTATGCTACTTTTGTTTTATGGGAAACTATCTATCTACTTCTTTGGGGGAAAAAAAAAACATAAATTGTCAGGGCATTTCCCCCCACAACGCATTTCTTCCAGATACTGTCCCAGACACCGTTCGCCTAGAAAATTTGTTTCTCTTTAGTAGGGGTCCATTTATACTTTACAGGTTTGGGTGTATATATTCATGATATTTCTGAATATCTCTACTCTGTGTATTCAGGTTTTCATTCTGTGATGCTGCCAATGGTCCCACTTAGTATTAATTATTGACCAGATTCACCTTTGGGTATCTGGTGAATGACTGCTAAGTAGTACTATGAAATATAATTACTTTTAATTAACATGATTTGATAAAACTGTAAAAAGTCATCTAATATTACTTTCTTACAAAAGTGGCCCAATGATTTCACACAGGAAAAATGTAGCGACCATTCCTATCATCCATCGTCATTTACTTAGAAATAAATGACCTATTAGACACAGCTGTGCTCAAAACCAGATGTGCCTTGCTGAGGATGACAGTGACTAGGTGTTCCTAGCAGAGGGTTGGAGCTGGAACCACAGGCCTCTGGGATCTGGGACTGGCACAGGAATTTAATAAGAGCTCAGCTCCTGGGAGAGAACAGGTTACAGACAGGGGAGGGGGCCGAGCAGGCCCCTGTGTGAAAGGGGAGGCTCATTAGAATGGAGACCCTGTCCCTGGAATTGGGGCTGAAAATGACAGAGGCCACCCTTTGGCATACTCCTGGATGAGCAACTGCTATCCTGAAAGGCAGTACAAGACAAGAAAGAATGAGGCAGCCTCCAAATTGGATGGTAGGCCAGTCCAGGTGGATGAGAGCGCTTTGATGCCACTGTGACATCTGGTGCTTGATCAGTGATCCCAGGAACCTGTGTAGAGGAAGCTGCTCACCCTCCAGAAGTGAAGAGACAAGTGGAAGAAGAAAAGGGAAGAGAAACCCCACTCGAGATCATACTTCCCACTAGAATTTTATAAACAAAATCTTACATACAAAAATCACACATATATGTTATATACACATATGTTAAAAGTATATCTATATTAAAATTATGCATATACACACATACACACATCAAACCCAAATCAGGAGCAATTTCACCAAAAACAATAGATACAAAACACAAAAACATTGCTCTAAATATTACTCTAAATAAATGAATTTAAAATAAGGAAATAAAAGCAATAAAAGTTTACATCAAATCTGTAAAAAAGATGAACAGGAGAGATGATGGACAGAGCGGTAGCAGCACCAGCATAGTTTAAAAATCTTTTCTGATCCCTCCAATCCTCCCCCTGCCCCAGATATCAGGCAAAACATCTTCACTATCTATAGAACCGTGAAGCCAGCGACCTATGGACAACATGACAATAGTATGTGGTGACAAAGGAGCCCTATCTTCCCCCAAACACACCAGCGTGATCACACACCTTGGACACCACCAGAGTCGTTTCAGCAACTGTGAACAAGGAGGTCAGGGCAAGCAAAGCGATTGTGAAATGTCTCTGTGAACCAGAGAGCGTCACGTTCATCAGCAGGTCAGTGTGCACAGGTGCGAGAGAGGGAAAGCTGCTGGCAACAGAGCTGACTTCGGCAAGTGCCATGTGCAGGAGAAGGATGCTCTAGAAACGGTTGGGGCTGAGCCAGTCCGGGTCCTAGGAACTCTCTAAATTGAGTAGCCAAAGATCCCTCCAAGGAAAATCCCCACACAGAAGTGACATTTCTGTAGAATCCACATTAAAAGGAACAGAAAAGGCAAAAGAGAAGGCATCCAGAAAAAAGGTGGAGAGGGAGCTGAGTTGAAATGTCTCAAAAAGTTGTGTGCCATAGCTTTGAAAACTGCATCATGACACTTGGTGGGAGTTCCAGAACTCTAGAGCTCTGCGGTGGTGAAGCTGGGAAAGTTATCAAGTCCCAACTCCCCTTCTAAGAATAGAGGAAAACTCGCCTCACTTCAACATGAGCAAGAGAAAACATTCTAGTCAGATCCCATAAAGGTTTTATAAAAACTATACAAAGAGTAAACAGATAACAGTCCTGCTAAATAAGGCTCTACCAGAAAGACATGACCTCAGAGAGATACAATCTGTAAGCTAGTATCTCAAAATGAGGTAAAATAAATTACAACACAAATGTATTTTATGAAAGTGCATGTTAGGGTTACAAATACTCATAAATAAGATGATTACAGAAAGAGGGGATTTGACAAAAGAGCTGACAGAACTAAGGAAGAATTGGCAATGAAATAAAGATCATCTTTGAAAGGAAGATTAAACTAGACGGAACACAAGAGTGAATTAGCACCAGAGATAATGCCGGACGAGAGATGAGATGGATAAAAGCACAAGAGGTCATGGTGTGATAGTGGTAGCTGCGCAAAACGTCCTCTGCTGAGCCAGCACAGTGTGACAAGGCATGCGGGGGCAGCCACCGGGACAGGCAGCCACCGGGGACGGGCAAAAGGCAAACCGGTGACTGAGGAAAACCGTCCTGGAGCAAGCCGGCCCGGGAAGTGCCTGCTGAAAGAACATACTGTATCCTTGGGAAGATCTGCTCTGAATGGCTAATGGGATATATTTTAGTAAAACTTTTGAATTTAAGAAGAAAAAGAAAAAAAAAGGAAAAAAATGAAGGAGCTTTTGTTTTAAGAAAAAATCAAAAGAATCTTTTAGGAGCGACTGACTGATCTTGTCCTCAAATCTATAATCATTCTAATGATATTTTTTATAAATTTCTTTGTTCCTTTGCTTCTTGCGTCATATTTCTCTCAAATTTGGGGATCCATTTCAAGTTTGTTGAGTAATATTTTTACTTAAAATTTTTCCAAATTAACAGTCTATGATAAGTGAATCCAGTCTCTAAAGTACTTTTATTTCGCCTTTTGTGTTGAATATGGTTCATTTGGATATAGATTTTTAGCTTTATCATTATTTTTCTCCAGCAAATTTAACACATAAGAACACCACTTATTGGCATCTGTTGAGAGTTTGCTATGAATATATTATTCTTATTATTTTGTGAATATTTATTATCCCTCAGATGATATTAAAAAACTCTTAACATTTGATGCTAGGAAAATTCACTGTCCTGTGTCTAGTTGTTGTTAGGTTTGTTCCTCGTGCTACTCAACGTTTAGTATCAGAAACCTGTCTTTAATTTTGGGTATCCATTTGCCAACTATTTATTATCAGTTAAAATATACCATTTGCCTCTTTGTCTATCTTCTTTTCTAATAAATATCCAATGTCCCCCATCCGCCCATGACAATGACTCTGTGTGTGTGTGTGTTGCTATAGAGGAAGCTCCATTTTATTCTCCTGGATTTAAGTTCCACTTTCGTTTCTAGGATTTGAGGATAAAGTTTTCTTATTTTTGAACTCAGATATGTAGTGTTAATGTTATATTTTTCTAGATTTTTCACATGTCTGTAGTAGAAGCATAGATGAGAAAATGAACTGGCTTTTCCTCAACATCATGTTAGTCCTAAAGTATACCTAATGTTATGTCCCTTAGTTAATAATTTCTAGTTCTTTTTCTTACATTGAAATATTTGACTTTTGCGATTTTTATTTTTATGAAATTATTTGCGCTAGCAATTCTCCTAGTGGTCCTATTGTCCCTAGAATAGAATCTGGAACATTACTTTACTCTTTGTGGTCTCAATGACTGAAAGGTGCAAATGCATTTAGAGGGTATAGACGTGGGCTTCTATGCGTCCCATGATACTGGAGAAAGTCTTGCTCAAGAACCGTCATGCATCCCGCATGACAATATAATGTCATATAGAATATTTAGTTAAATAACTGTGATTTCCTGAACCTAGACTATACATTTTAGTTATCAATAAATAATATTTTGAAGTACTTATTATACACTGAATTGTGCAGATATATAATTATTGTAATTTCAGGGAAATATATTTTCACTTGGAACATTTCCAAGAATTTACTGTTTTGGGAAATTATATCAGTAATTAATAGTATTTGAGCCACCAACTCAACATACCTATACTGATCTTCAACTTTTGTTGTCACCTTTGTGATTAGTCTGCATTTATGCACAGATATATTTTTAAAACATCTCCTCTGTATAAAAAAGATTAAGCATTGACATTCAGTTGAATGATTGAAATTACTTTTATATCCTTGTGCACAGTTCTTACTCTTTCAAAACATTATTGCAAGGAAGCAGGCAAGCTGTCAAGATTAAGTGAACATTTTGCCAACACATGCTGACAAACATGTGACAGGGATGCCTTACTTCTGACGTGCAGAGGACAATCGTGGAATATTTTCTTCAGAACATTTAAAAGCCTTCTATTCAGAAGGAAAAAGGCATCAACTTTATATAAAAAACAGCATAAGTAATAACTCTCATAAGTCATGGAATGTTGGAGGAAAACTAAATTTACTATGTATAAAGGGGTTATTAGTATAATAAGTAAAAAATATAAATGAAATAATATCTTCTGTCCAATTGAGCAATGATATTGTCTTAAGAAGAATCAATGAGCTGTAAAAATATTTCAAAAATAAGCCTTGTTACAGACTATGGTCTAACAAATTTTTATTACAAGTCAATAAAATTATTCTGTGATAAATGAAGTTTAAATGTTAGCATATATCAATTCCTTAAGGAATATAAAAGTCATACGGGAAATGCTATTTTAACATAACTACTAGGGATGGATACAAAGAGATTGCCAGTATGCATATTTCTTGAAAACTTTTGTAGAAAAAAAATTTCTTTGACCAATGTCATTGCTCCTATAAAATAGGAACAACAGTTATGATTGATTTGTAATATAGGTTTACAGCACTTTTAGAAGTTTCATTAAATATAATAAATATTTATTTCATTATTATGGGTATTTATTAAAAATTAGTAATATACTTGAAAAATATGGATAATGATATCAGTTTTGTCAATTAATTTAATATCAACCATTTAAAAGACAGATTTCATAAACTGCAACCATGATGAAAAAGAATTTTAACACCAGATCTATATAGAAGTAAAATAAATCTCTATAGAAAATTGTTTAAAGATATAATGCTTATTATTTTATAATATTAATGACATTTTTATGAAATACATGCGTGAAATACAAATTGAGGATAAGATTTCTGCTTCTAAGCTAGAATGTAGAAGGATATTAATGATCTTTACTACCAAAAAAAGGCAGAAAAAAGTTAATGGATAAAATGAATCATATTTTTCTATGTGACTATGAAGAACAGTGGGTGCAAATTAGGCTTGGGTGCTTAACTTCAGAGTGGTACCCACGCTCCATATGTGAATGGAGGGTGGTGGAAACTTCCATGTATTGAATAGGCAGAAATACGGGCCTCTCGGCACTGACTGGAGACCGAGAATTATTTTTCAGCATCGAAGAGAAACAAATGAAGCTTTGAGTGACAGTATCACCTAACGGGATGGGCTGGCATCTGGAAAGTCACAAATGGAAAAGTAGATAAACCTCAATAATTCTCTGTCACTTTCCCATCATACGGTAACCAGGGGCGCAGAAGTAGAGACGAAGAGTAAATCAAAGAAAATTTACGTGATGCTATGCATTCCCAATGTGCTTGGGTTCTGAGGTCATGACAGAATGGAATCCAAAGTGAAGAAAAACTATCTAAAACTAGAACAACTCTCTTTTAGCTCAAACCTTACAAGGTGAAAAGTTCAGCCCTTTGGTGATGGTGGCACAGAATTCAGAGATTAACCTGACGTGAATTCAATCCAGATCAATATGAGTCTCAGTCTCAGCTCAAATCAACCTTAGAGGAATCAAAATGGTCAACCCTTCATTATATATAATTGCCAGTTACAAGACAGGGCTTGCGCTATCTGGGAAAACAAAAGTAAAAATTTAAAAATATATTTCAATATTCAATGTCCTTTTTAAAAACAATATATGGAATAAAATACAAATTTAGGTAGGAAGAAACAAGAAAATGCAAACTGTGACCAAGAGAAAAAGGAGCCAATGGAAGCAACCCAAGGTGCCCAGATCTTAAAATTAACATTAAATGATTTTAAAATAGTTATTAAATTTTTAAAAAAAAAATACAGAAAGAATAGGTGAATAGATGCAGAATTTTGTCAGTGAAGTGGAAACTCTAAAAAGAAGCAAATGCAAATCAGATAAGAAAAAGTAGAATAAAAATATTGGAATGGGCTTACCACTGCAAGAAAAAGGATCGTTGAATTTAAAGATAGAGTAAGTCAATTGAATGCATCCAACTTGAAGCTCACAGGGAAAAAAAAATAATTGACAAAATAATCAGAGCCTGTGACCTTCAAGATAATATCAGTCAGCCTAACATGTAACTGGAGGCCCAAAAGACAGGAGAAGGAAGAGTGCAGAGTGAAATACTTAAAAATTATTAGACATGACTTTTACAACTATGATGAAAAACAACAATCCACAGATCTAAGAATCCTAGTGAACCTCAATCATGTTACATAAAAATGAAATACTTACTTTGGCAGATCAAATTGATAAAAACCAAAGATAAAGAGAAAAATCTTTTAAAAGCCAGGGGGAAAAAACACATTGCATACAGGAGAGAAATAATAGGAATGTTATTTGTATTCTCTTAATAAGCAACTGAAGCCAGAACGCAACGGAATGGCATCTTAAAAGTTTTGAAGAAAATACTCCAAATCTCCTATTTTATCTCCATGTAAAATATCTTAGAAAATGAAAGCAAATAAGATGAAGAAAGTTTTAGCTGAATGAAAATTGAGAGAATGTGTCACCAATTGTCATGTAGATGGCTGGAAATTGGAAATACATGTGTAAGTATGAGATTTTCTTTGCCCATCATGATTTTCTTTAAACATCAATTGACTTCTTAAATATGTTTTTATATTTCAGATTTTTATTTTGACATAAGTTCAAACCCATAAAACATTTCAAAAAAGTGCAAAACTTTTTCTATTTTCTTCACCCATACACATTCATAAATTTTTTTATATTTATACATCTTTATGCATATTAAAATTTTTGTTTCCTAGTGCTGAGGTAACAAATCACCACAAATTTAGTGGCTTAAAACAACAGAAATTTATTCTTTCACAGTTCTAGAGGCCAGAGTAAAAACTCAAGGTGTTGGCTGGGTTGATTCCTTCTGGAGGCTCTGAGCAAGCATATATTTCATTCCTTCCTCCTAGCTTCTGTCGATTTTTGGCATTCCATCGCTTTTGGCTGCCCGCCAGTCTCTGCCACCATCTTCACATGGCATTTTCTTCTTGCATCTTTGTGTCTCAAACTATTTCTTATAAGAATGTATGTCATGGGAATTAGGGCCCACCCTAAATATAGGATGATCCCGTCTCAAGGTCCTTAAATTAGTTACTACTGTGAAAATCTCTCCACTACTGTGAAAATCTTTCACTACTGTGAAAATCTTCACCATACTGTGAAATTTCTCCATTTTGGCATTCAAAATAAGGTCACATTAATCGATACCAATGCTTAGCACTTGGACATGTTTTTGGAGCCACAATTCAACACACTACAGTCTGCCATTTGGCCCCTCAAAATTTGTGTCTGCACCATATGCAAAATTCATGTACCCATCTCAGATTCAACGAATGTCTAAAACCATTAAGCAATAATTCTAAGCCCAATATCTCATTTAACTATCATCAGCTCAAAAAAGTCCCAAATATCATCTTCTAAGTCACCTAAATCAGGTATCAGTGAGAGTCCACTGTATGACCAATTTTCGGATAAAATTCCACTCCATCTGTGGATCTGAGACTAGAAAACAAGTTATCTGCTTTTTACAACAGGCACTGGATAGATATTTGCATTCCAAAATGGAGGAAATTAAAGAAATAAAAAAAAAAAATCACTAGTCCCAAGCAAGTTTGAAACCCAGGAGGGCAAACTTCATTCAAATTTGAGGCCTGAGAATAATCTTCGGTGGCTCAGCGCTCTGCCCTCTGGGCCCAAAGAAGATGCCTTGGCCCTGGCCTCTGGGCCCACCTCTCTGGCCTCTGCCTCTCATCTGCATTTCTCCCCTCTGAATTATTCTCTCTGTCTTGATAAGAAGCACGTGTTTGCAGCCTAGTAACTTATCTGCCTATAGAACCTAGAAGTTGAACAGCCTTCTTGTATTTCATCCTATGTGTCCCTTTTGTTCAGGCTGGCAGTGCTCCCAGTGGTACAGACTTGTCAGAACCCTGTGGGTCTCCTGTGTATCTCAAGGGGATCCACACACCCTTTCTGGATAGCTCATGTTTCTTCCTGGCCTCTGCTGAGATCAGTAGCTGGATTTGTGACTCACACACCTAATCTCTTCAGCAGAAGTTGGCCCAGCCTCACCCTTGGCCTATCTCCAGAGTTTACTTCCCAGACAGCGAATTTCTCCATTTTGGCATCTTTTGCAATTGGTATAGGCTGAGAATCTCTAAAATCCTCAAGTCTTAGTTCCTTTCTGCTTAACGTATCTTTTCTCCATCTGTCTCTCCTGCTCAATATTTTATTGTAAGCATAATGGAGAAACTAGGCTGCACCATCAACATTTTGTGTAAAAGACTCCTCGACTAAATATCCAAGCTCATCACAGACAAGTTTTGCTTTCCACACAACAGCACACAATTTAGCAAGTTGTTGTCTCTTTAAACCAAAAGAAAGCGCAAGAGGGGAGGTAATAAAAACAAGGATTGCCTTTCCTTAGGTTGCAATAAGACGCCCTTCATTCCCTATCAGCACCTTGAGTGTTCCCGTCTCCACCAGCAGTGCGTTCCTGGCCGTGCCCGTCTCCCTAAGGAAACAGCTTGCTCTAGTGCACTCCTACTGCCTTTTGAGCCTTCATCTTAGTCATTTTTAATGTTCATATTCCTACCAGCCATGTCTTCAGGGCAGTCTAGGCTTTTTCCATCATGCACCTCAAAATTCCTCCAGTTTCTACCCGTTACGCAATTCCAAAGCTACTTCTCCACCTTCGGAATTTTGTTACAGCAGCACCCTACTTCCCAGCACCAAAATCTGTGTTAGTTTCCTGAACTGCCATAATCAATTACCACAAACTGGGTGGCTTAAAACAACAGAATTTTATTCACTCACAGTTCTGGAGGCCAGAAGTCCAAAATCAAGTGTTGGAGGGTTGGTTCGCCTGGAGACTGTCAGGGTGAATCCATCCTATGCCTCTGACAGCTGTGTCATCCTTGGCGTTCCTGGGCTTATGTCTGTCCTCAAATGCCTGCCTCTGTTGAATGTGGCTTTTTCTTCTGTGCGTTTCTGTGTCTCACTCAAATCTGCCTTTTCTAAGATGGATTTAGGGCTTATCCTTAGCTTAGTTACATCTGCTAAACATCTGTTTCTAAATAAGGTTAAATTCACAGGTCCTAGGGGTTAGGACATGACATAACTTTTTAGAGCCAGTACTCAAACCTCTGTCTCTCTCTCTCTCTATCTGTCTGTCTGTCTGTCTCTCTCTCTCTGTCTTTGTATGTCATTATTTCATTTTGTTAGAAATTCTCTCTCTGTTTTGCAACCACTGAACTCTATCATTATAGCAAAAAAAATCAGTCATAGACAATATCTAAATAAATGTGCTTGGCTTATTTCAGGAGAACTTCACTTATAAGTGAGGTAATAGGCTGGATTTGGCCCACAGGCAACAGTTTATAAGGCCTGTTTTAGAGCATCAGTACTATTTGGTCTTTGGAGATTTGGGAGAAATTCCCTGTGAAATCATTTGTAGTTCTTTAGTAAAATTTTCTGTGTCATTCATAGAAAGTAGCTGTTTAGGCTTTCTGTCTATAATGGGTTTAATTGTCTTAGTCTGCATTTCATTATAGGAAATCATCAATTTCATTATGATGTTCAAGTGTATGTGCATGGAAGTCTCACAATAGCTTCTTAAGGTTTTAAAAATACTGTCTTCCATATCAATGGTTATTTTACCTTGTTTAATTCTTGGTTTTTGTTTGTTTGTTTTTGTGCTTTATTGGTTTTTTTTAAGAAATGAAGCAAGTTAGTGGTTTGTATATTTTATAACATTTTTCACAACCTGTATTTTTATGTATTCATTAGGTCTTCTGGCTTTTTATTCTCTATTATTTTAATTTTTTAAAATTATTTTCTTTCTTGTACTTTCTTTTGGTTTACTTTGCTATTCTTTATTTAGGTTTTTGGGCTGGCTAGTAATTCATTTATATGCATTGTGTAATTATTACTTATGTATTATACATAGTGTAATCAAATTTCCTCTGATCAATGCTTTTAATATATTATATAGATTCTGATATATTGTCTATATTATCACTTTTCTTAGAAATTAAATCATTTTAATTTGTTTATCTCCATTCATGTAAGCATTCTTTAATAAAAGGTGACAATTGACATTTTTAGGCAAAAATTATAAACATGTATTGTGGAATTTGTAAAATATTTGGAAGTAAACCATAGAAGAATAGTAGCACAAAGAATGGGATGGGATATGAATGGTATCATAATATTGTAAGGCTTTTGGACTATATAGAGAGTGATATACTATTAATTCAAGGCACATTGTGATAATTTAAGGATGTGTATTGCAATTTCTACAGCACTTACTTTAAAAAATACAGGCATAGTTACTGAAAAAAGAGAATATAGAAAAGGAATGCTGAAAGGAAAAAAGCACTTGATTAACCAGAACAAAGCAGGGGAGGAGGAGAAAATAAAAGATAGAACAAATTGAAAACAAACTGCAAGATGGTGGAGTGAAATTGAACCACAGACATAATTATATTAAATGCAACTGGACTAAAGGCTCCAATTAAAAGATGATTGTCAACTTGGATTACAGGAAAAAAAAGCAAGTCTCAAGTAACGCTATTTAAAAGAAAAGAGAGGTGCTTAAAATGTAAGGACACAAGTTGAAATTAAATGATTGAAAAGTATATACCATGCAAATTTGAAGCATAAGACACTCTATCGAGAAGACACAATAATTCTAAATGTGTATGCATGTAGAGCAGTCCTCCAAAATAAATGAAATCAAATTAACATTCTTTTAAAATTCTGTCCAAGAAAACTAAGTTATTTATTATGTCCTTTCTCAGTTACATACTTGGCTGAAAAAGGTTTCAGTGCAGGTGTGCAGTTAACACAGAAAGGCAAACAATTTTACAGTCTTTGTAAGATATTCGTGCTAATATTATCAAATTAGCATCACATGAATGCAGGGATTTTATTAATAACTTGAATGAAAATTATGGTGTTTCCAATCTATATATTTTTATAGTTGTTGAAGCTGAATGAAAAAAAAAACTCTATGTTCTGAAAATTGCATATAAAATGTGTTTATTTATCTTGGAGTTGCTTACTGTTCTTCAGGGTTATTGTGCTGTGGCCCGCTAAGGTTTACTATTAAATTATTTACTATCTCTGTTCTTTCTTATCGCATTAAAAATATCATCTGCAAGATTAAATGTATCTGTCAATATGGTTACAAAATATAAACAAACATATTTTCTGTAATATTTAGTTACTACCTCATCTCATCTTTTGATGTAGAAGTTTATTTTAATACCACAGTTTAAATAAAGACCGAGTCATTTGCTAGAATATTTCTTTTTCTTTCCTTTAGATGTTACTTGTAATTTGTAAAATGTAATTTGTCCTGACTTCTTGTCCCTATTTAATTTAATGCTATTTACCTTTACTCTTGTCATACACAAAAATGAGTGGCTTATTCTCACATAATTAACTAATTCTTATTTTTACATCTAATTTAAATTTTACATTTTCTTTCAATTCTCTCTAATATTTGTACAAAATGAAATATGGCCTTTTTGTTTCTCTTACATCCGAACTTCTCATTATAAACAGAGTTAAGCATCTGACTATTCAATCTTCTAGTTATGAAATATCCTTTTTTTCCTATAAAATACTTTCTTTAATACCTTTATATTATAATGAGGACAAATTATTTTGGAACTTGTATAGATAGTTTATTATTAATGAATTCTATTTCAATGTCAATGTCGAAACATACATTGCAAGATATTGGCTAAAGTGGGATTGTGTGTTGGGTCTGATAAAGTTGATGTATGATTTGACTTTCTTGTAAAATTTATGTCTAGATTTTTATTGCTCCAAGTTGTATTTTCACAAATTTTCTTAAATATGTTTCTCTAATCCTCTACTACTGTATATTTAATTAATTAATTTTTGTTTTTTTAAACAATTTTTTTGAAACAGAGTCCCACTCTGTTGCCCAGGCTAGAGTGCCATGGCATCAGCCTAGCTCACAGCAACCTCAAACTCCTGGGCTCAAGTGATCCTTCTGCCTCAGCCTCCTGAGTAGCTGGGGCTATAGGTACAGGCCACCACATCCAGCTAATTTTTTCTATTTTTAGCAGAGATGGGGTCTCACTCTTGTTCAGGCTGGTTTCAAACTCCTCAGCTCAAGTGATCCTCCCACCTCTGCTTCCCAGAGTGCTAGGATTCCAGGCATGAGCCACAGAGCCCTGCCTATATATTTTAGTCTGTATGTTAATTTCTGAGAGAGATATATATGCATCAGTTTTTCATTTTAATGGTACAATTTCAGTTTCTTATTATAATTGTATCAATTTTTCTTTCCTCTATTTTGAAGCCTAATTATTATTTTTGTTTTTGTTTGATTTGTTTTAATAATTTTTGCCTGAAATTCTCTTTGAAGGAATTAATTTTGCTACTCACTTTTCCCGTATATAATAATATCTGTTTAAAAAGGCATCAAGCTACAATTTTTGTTTTGTTTGTGTCAATCTCTGGGGATTTGCTTTTTGATTAAGGAATAAAACATGTTTATATTTATCATAAAGTTGAAGTGAAAAATAATTTCTCTGTTTCAAAATGCTACACCCTCAAAGGAATCAGAGTATAAGTTTCTTATTCAACAAACAGCAGTAAAGGAATAGATGAAGCCAGACGCCCGCCCTTCCCTGGTTGGTTAGAAGACCGGAAGCTTTGCTTAGCAGAGATGGGAGGAGTGCTGTCTGCCTGCTTAAAGAGGCCGTTCCTGCCACCCAACCGGTCAGAATTTGGGGGTAGATAATAACTTTTGTGAAAACAGAGTAGAGACACATATGTCAACTCAGATAATTATGTCTCAAAGTAGCGAAGCTCGTTGAGGAAGATAGTCCTTAGAGATGACCTAAATTTCCTTGTCCCTTAGAATAATGTGGTTGGGCAACCATGCTGCTGAGAAGGCCATGGAAATTAGTTGAGGGACAAAGCTGATGTTCAAATGTGGCCCTGATGAGAAGATGTAGATAACAACAAGGTCTATGTGACATGGAATTGGAAGATGTATCCATCTCAGGAGATGCTCAAATGGGGAAGGACCGGCTACTGCAATGAGCAGTAGTACACTTGGGCTAGGTGCCTACAGGCAAACACCGGAGGCCATCATTGTACATGGGTGTAAAACTACAAGGTGACCATAGACCAGATGGCATTCTATGATGCGGTGAGATGACTCATGGCTCCCAGTAGTGAGACATCATTTGGAGGAAGGAAAAACCCAGAAATGAAGAATTCCTAATTTTGAAGTTATAATACCTTCCATAGCTTCTTCACTGTATTCAATTATTTGCTAGCATTCAGAAATTGTGATTCAAATTAAAAAATTTGGAACTTTTCTAAAATTTTGGAAGAAAAGTATAGTATAATTTTTTGTTTCTACAGTTTCTGGCCTAGCTGTACCCTATGTTAGAAGTAAAAGATCTTGCTGTGAGTGTGTGCTGCTTTCATAGCCATGCACGGCTCCCTTTTCAATCAATTCCATTGGCTACCTTAACAAACAGATCACTCCAGAGTAGTGAGCACCTCAGGAGGGACGTGACCTCCAGAAAAGTCATGACAGAGAAAGGTCTGGAAAGACTTAAAAGGCAGTAAAGAGCCAGAAGCTACGTGAAGGCTGATAAGTGACTTAATCTTGCTCATTCTGTGCTGCCTTCTGAGACTGAATTCCCGTTGCATAGAAGTCAAAGCCGGTGGGAAAACTAATCAATAGGTAATAATTATTCCATTTGTATGTTACATATGTATTTTACTATATGTGATGTACATGGTGTACTTTAATAACGTCACTTTTCACTTATGATAATTTCAGTCTTCTAAATTTTTAATATTCTGCTCCACAATATGGCTTGCAGAAATATTTTGAGATGTTTGCTTTCCAAGAAAGGTAATTTTTTATCAGGTTGCATATAAGTAAATAAATATGTAATACATTTAAATACAAAAATATTCAATATGCAAATTGGGATTATAAAATACAGTCAGTAGAGCTGATAATAGCTTACGTTATGTGAAAAGAAAACCATGATTTCACATTTACTTCCCTTTGCAAAAGTCTTCAACAAGGTCATTTTATCAAATACCTGTCTACCTTCCTTTGTGCTCTAATTCCTTACTCAGATTTGACTTTAATTGTGGATTTTAAAATTTTGTCTGAAAAGGGCTTCCTGTGCCTCTTTGTGAAGACTCTGGTCACGCATGACACTTCCAAAACCTTAACGTGCACAGGAGTCCCCTGGGATGTCGTCACAAAGCCGATTCCTGGGCCCCATCCCGGGAGAGTCTGATTTGCGCTGATGCTGCTGGTCTGTGGCTCCCACCTGCTTCATTCCCGAAAGGTTATGTCCACCCCCGATGGCCCGTGCAGTGTTCCACTGGTGCCCATGTTTTCATAACTTCTGATTTAGGTTTTTTTTAAACCTCCCTCTCTTCTGGCTGTTTCCCCTAAGACTGGAAACATCTTATTAAAAACAATGATGGTAACATCCCCTCTCCCGATCCCACGCTCCGCTCTTGCCACTGCTCCTTCCATGAAGTACTCAGAAAAGGTGCCTGGCATGTAGGAAATGTTCAATAAATGTTGGTTTTATTGTTATGATGACTAATTTTATCAGAATTAAATTCCCTCGTTCATGAAATGGTCTATCTCACTTATTCAGTTTATCTTTTATGTGTTTCACTGGTGTTATTTTATAACTTGTTTCAAAATTGTTTTTAAATCTAAATTTTTTTAATATAAGAAGGTAAGATATTTTATTGCTGGTTTTGCTTTTCTAAGTGGCCACTGGTATTGGAATTCTATTGGTTTTCTGTGTTGTAATTTATCCAGCAAATCTGCTCACTCTGCGTTTATCAGTATGCTCTTTGGCATTTTCTGGATAGACAAGAGTATTATTTCAAAACAAGGAAAAATTAGCTTTTTATTTCCAAATCTTTTATTTGTTTCTTTGTGTATTTCATTGTTTGGCTTAGCTTTCCAACTGAATGTGGCCACAAGATGCTCTTCCTGACCAAATTTCAGTCAGGCTCCTCTAAGCCTTCTTTTCTACAAGGCCCCATCCTCGCCAGACCTGCATAGCCCAGTTTTTGCAAGAATCCCGCCAAGTCTCCTTAGAGAGAATCTCTCTCATCGTTGATATCTGATCCCCATGGCTGTCTTCAGCAAGAAGTCCCTGCCCATGCCCTGATGTCTGTGCTTAGTGATTTTCCATCCACTGACTTGCTTTGTACCCTTGACTGTAAAACCTTAGCTGTCTTTACTGTATTTGGAATTTATCTCAGTTCTCTACTGAGGTTTCTTTATTACAGGTGCAATAGTTTCTGAATACAGTCTATTCTTACTGCTTTAACTAATGTCTAACTCTGGTTCTTTTTGATAGTTTTTTTGCTGCTGAAGCTTGCATCTGGATTGGAAGCACCATCAGACTCTCAGACAAGATAGCCAGACCTCTCAGTGCATGCTCTGAGACTTCCTGTCTCCAGTCTACTTGCTCATTTTGGTACGCAGTGGTGAGTCCAACTCCAAAATACAGTGCTGTGGAGAAATGTTTGTTGATAGATTTTGATTCTTAAGATTCTGAGTGTACTCTTGAGGCTGGCCTACAGTCCCAGGCAAAGAGAGGCTGTGTTAGGGTCCTGGGCTCCTCTGTTTGTAAGAGGCTGATTTCTGTAAGGAGCAGAGACTGGGATAGAGCCCCAAGTTCCTGTGTTATAAGTTGAAAGGAACTGTGTGCTTGTCGCTCAGTTGAGACCTCCTATCCTAGGCGTTGTGCTGCCATAGCAGATGCCACAGACTGGGTAATTTATAATGAACAAGAATTTACTGGCTATGGTTCTGGAGTCTGGGAAGTCCAAGATCAAGGGGCTGGCATCTTGCAAGGGCCTTCTTGCTGCATCACAGAGAGAGGGAGAGAGGAAGAGAGAGTGTGTGAAAGGAGGGCAAACTCATCCTTTCATAAGAAACTCACCCTGCAATATGGCAGTAATCCATTCAGGTGGGCAGAACCTTTATGCCCTAATCACCTCCTGAAGGTCCCAGCTGTCAACACTGTTGCACTGGGGATTAAGTTTCCAACACAGTAACTTTGGGGGACACGTTCAGACCACAGCATCACCTCTTCTCTCTTCTCACCCTCTTGCTGACAGCACGCTTTGCCACTACGGCTCTAATACTGTTTGCTTTCTTTCTTCCTGGAAAAACTTTACTAAGAACTCTGTCAAGCTACAATGCCCCCTCTGAGTCTCCTTGGCTATCTCCATGTCAGTTCACCTAGAAGAGCGCTAGACTGAAGAGAAACAAAAATCTCAGATGCACAATCCACTTATTCTGCTTGGTATGAAGAAGTTGAAAACTGGCTAAATAATTCAAACTTTACTCAAACTATTGAGAGTCTTAATGTCTTCAGAAAAAAAATTTCTGACCCAATAAGCCCTCTAGAGGGCCCCCGGATACTCCCACACCCCCTCCCTGCTCTCTTCTGCACCTTCCTGCCCAGTAAGCCCTCCCCACGCCTCACACCCAGTCCCTCAGCTCCTGAAACTGCGGGGCACTCTGGGCCCCACCTCCTGTAGGGGAGCCCCCCAGGCGACCAGCACTTGCTCCCAAGTGAGACCAACAGAGGAGATAACATTTAATTACATGTGTCACCAAGGACTCTCCTGACTTCCAAGAGGAAAGGGAAGGGTTTACTGAACAATTTAGAATTGTGCTGGGGACATATCCTCCGAGATTCCCTGACGTATCTATTTATGCACATACTGATTGGGCCTGGAGATAACTCCCTTTAGTTTCCAAAAGCCAAATGGGTCACCATCCCTGAGGACTCTTAGAGGTCTCAGATTACCCCTGACCCCCTTCAGAAACTGAGGGAAGTAGGAGAAAAATTACTAGGAACCATCCCTCAGGACCACCCCACTAAAATCGATTGATAAAGCATTCAAAATCATAAACCACATAGGGCTGAAACTGGGTAACTGTCACCATCAACAGAGAAAGAACATTGGGGCTGGAACTGACTTCCCAAACAGCTTCTTCTCTGGCCACAAACTTTGTAAATGGTCTGACACCTCAGCTCTATGACACATTAAGGAAACATAATATTAATTGGAAAAAGCAAACATATTCAAGCTCCAGACCTTAGCCCAGCATTATGAAGATAGTACTTTTTAAAAAGGAAAATACAGAACACAAGCTTATGGTATTACAATCCCGAAAAGTTTAATCAACAGTAAGCTCTAACTGACCAACACCAAAGTGCACATATAGTAATAACATTCATCAGGTGTTGGGCAGATGGGACAGGAGGGGATGGGTATATACACACTTAATGGGTGCAGTGCACACCATCTGGGGGTGGACACACTTGAAGCTCTGACTTGGATGGGGCAAAGACAATATATGTAACCTAAACATTTGTACCCCCATAATATGCTGAAATAAAAAAATGTTAAAAAAAAAAAACCCAAAATAGTACCCTCTAAAACTGTGGGCTCCTGCTGATTGGGACTCTCTGAAAATGGGAGGAAAGAGCCCACTAGGTCCAGGTTTGCCTGGCCCTCGAGGAGAGGGAAAAGCCCAGTCCCATCCTCCCCAGGGGATTACTGGCCCCTCCAAGGAAGTAAATGCCCAGTGCTCTGACCTGCCACTGAACTCTGCAAGTTGAGGGGTGCTCTGCCGAGTATCTTATTGATGCTGGGGCAGCACATTCCACTCCTCACATCATTCTTTCCTTCCTTGGAGGCACTGAACATCACTAGTGATGGGTTTTGATAATTTGCCCCGTGATTTGCTTCTCTATCAACCTTTTTATTCTTATGTGACCTCTTAAAGCTAAGCACAACTTTCTCCTTGGCTCCAGAGTCATTGTGCTCCAAAGGACTCTTCTACAAGATTCTTCCCATTCATATCTATGTCCCCTCGTGACTTTGTCCAAATTCCCTGAGATCATCTGCATCTCCAAACTGGCACCCATCTAACTAAAGGTTTATGTCAACTTTAGGCAGAGTTTTCTCTTCTCTAAGGACAAAAAATTCCACTGATGTTGGATATATATGGGATGCAGAATCCTTTTTTTTTTTTTTTTTTTTTTACTATTTTTTTTTTTCTTTTTTATTGGGGGAAAACTACAAAGCATTTACAGTATAATGTTTACAGTCACAATTTATAGTGAGCTGATTTCCCAAAATATATTACCACTCAAGTTGACTTATCTTGTTACATTTAAAAATCTAC
>CAUYRT010054894.1:0-41369 GCA_963574885.1 Lepilemur ruficaudatus
GGAGAGAGAAAGAGAGCTAAAAAGACTTAGAAATTCTAGTTCCTTCACTTCCTGTGTAACCTTGGCAAGTGGCTTTCCCTCTCTGAGTCCCATTTTGGGGTGATGATGAGTGAAGATGAAGGTCAGGGACGGGCGCATATACAGCACCCAGTGTGGATAGCGCTCGGGAAGGCTGAGGCTCCCCCTTGCCTCAGGTGGGGCGCCCTGGAGCCAATAATCGACCTGTTCACATCTTCTAAGATGAAGGGCTGGTGGCCTCTCCAGGCTTCTCTCACCCTCTGCTGGTCTCCCACCAGCTCCCTGGGATCTCCACCTCACTTCCTGGGATACTGACAGTCAGTGGGAGGCTGCTCCTGAAGTTAAGGCATTTTGTTCAGACTGGGGTCCTTTAGGGGCACTAATAATAATTGAGCCTGAACAACAGGCGTAACATCTGGGGCCTTCTTAGGCAAACCGGGTGTGTGAGCACCATGCAGGGCAGGAGGCCCCAGGAGGCAGGTCCCTGTGGTTCCAGTAGAGAGCAGGGCCCAGGGTGGGAAGACTAAGCAAACTTTGTTATCAGATCCACCGCCCCTCACCCTGGCCTGGGGCAATCATCCTACTTCCCCAAAATCCCAGTATAAGGGCTGCTTCTGGGGCCCTGCAGCCAGAGACACTGATAGTGGAGGCCTTAGATTCTTCAGAGGTGAGTTCTCTCCTGGCTGCCCTCGAAGGAAAGGTCTATCTAGGGCCTGGAAGGAAGCAGCACCCTATATGGCAAACAGCTAGGAGGCCTGACCTTAGGGCCATGCTGGCCTCTGTCCTTCCCCTTCCTCCTTCCCTAGCATGAGCAAAATCAGCCCTGACCCTGAGCAGACCTGTCCCTGCAGGGGCAAGGGTCTGAGCTGAGTGTGGTTCCAGGGAGCAGTAATGGAGCTCTGAGGACAAAGGGACTTTTGTACCTGAGTTCCCCTCCCCCCATTCCTTTTCCACATTCTCCAGCTCAGGGTCTGTTCACTGGAGGATGAGAAAACAATCCAGTTTGTTCCTTAATCAAGTAATTAAACACTGCATCTATACTATGTGCCAGGGCTGTGCCAGACACACAAGGACAGCCCGGAGAAGGAAGGTGGAGCTGTGTTCTTGCACAAGACCAAATAAATATGAAACACCCCCTGCTCCTGCTCCTTGTCCTGGTGGGGACAGTGTCTGCTCTTCCTTTGGGTAAGTCCTTTCCTTCCCTTCTCATCCCTCTTTCCTACGTGCTTTCTTGCTCTCATGGGGCTAGGGCCACAGTCGCCTCTCTTTGGTTGCCCCAGTTCATCGCTGGTAAGATTTCTCCCAGCCTCAGAGCCATGACCTGAACTTTCAGAAGGAAAACCCAGCCACCTTCCTCTCACCCCCAAAATACACAGCTGTGGTGACAGCCAGAAATCAGGCTCTTGTCAGTTTGTGGGTGTGACCCAAGAGATCTCTCCTTGACTAATACTGAAGAAATCTCCAGTCCTGGATCCAGATGGCATGGCTAAGAAGGGTTGAGCGAGTTTGTTGGAGCTGTCCGCGGTCCTGGAAGAAGATGGCCGGTTATCTCTCTTTTTTCCAGAGAATGATGCCTCCCATCAGAAGATCCTAGAGACAGAGGCAGACCTGGGCCAGGATCTGGATGGCTCAGGGGATCAGGAGGGAGAGTTGGCCTTGACTGAGGAGGTAATTAAGTCAGAGAGGGAAGAGGTTGAGACTTCTGCCTGTCAAGACACCTTTGAGGACGAGGAGGCCATGGAGTCGGAGCCAGCTGCCTTACACGAGGACTTGGAGTGCCCCAGAGAAGAGGACACAGTCCTAGTGCAGGGAAGTCCTGGGTACAAGGCCTACCGCTATGTGTTTGAGCGGACCCCCAAGACATTTAAAAGTGCTCAGGTAAGTAGCAGGGAGGCCACTGCGGGGAGAACAGAGTGGATTTGACCTGTGCTTCCCTATTTATTTAGACTAGTGGGTCTCAAAGACTAGAATCACCTGGAGGTCTTGTTAAAACACAGATTTCCTGGGCCCATCGCACAGTTCCTGGTTAGGAATGACTGTGGTGGGGCCTGGGAACTTGCATTTATGTCAAATTTCCAGGTGGTGAAGTTATTGTTGGTCTGGGGACTACACTTTGAGAACCACTGATTTAGCCAAGAGGCTTTGGTATTAGATATACCCATGTTAAATCCTGGCTCTGTCTTTTATTGGCTGTGTTACCTGGGCAAGTCACTTCACCTTTCAGAGCTTCAGTATCTCCATTTGTAAAATGGAGTTTTACAAATATATATAATATAGTGCCAACCCCTTAGTGTTGTGGTGGGGATTAAATGAGATAATACATGGAAAGTATTTGGAATAATCCCTAAGTCATAATAAACTCTCAATAAATGGTGGTTACAATTATTATGAATATTATCATTATATCCTACAAGATTATCCTGGCAGCTAATTAAGGAGCAAAAGAGGATTGAGAGAGGCAAGTCGATCCCTTATTTTTAACCTGGAAAGCGGTGTAGGGCTTTTGCATGTAGACTCAGAAACTTGAAGTAAATGAGAGGGCATTTTTGACTTCTCTTCTCTCTGTAGGAGGCCTGCCAGAAATGCTACAATGGCAACCTCGTCTCCATCCACAGCGTCAGCCTCAACAATCTCATTCTGCGTTACGCTACAAGTCTCAATCGGGACCAGGTCTGGATTGGAGCCTTCCTCAAGGGCTGGGTAAGCAAAGGGTCAACTCCCAGGCACAGGAAGTTTCTGCTGATTGTCTTAAGGGAGCACCTTCTGGTGCCAAGCCTCAGCCCAACAGCTAAGTTGTCCTTAGAGTGGCAGATAATGACGTGCCAGAGCTGGCTTGTACTGGCTCTGGAGAACTGACGGTGCACATCTCTTCCCAACTCCCTGTTCAGTGACTACATGCTTGTGGCTTGAAATCAGGCATGGTGGGAGTATTTACACCAAGGAAATTGGCAATTGCTACAAATCAGGGCTCCTTTCTACTCCCCATCTTCTCACCCTCCCCCAGAGCTGGTTTTTAAATACCACTGGAGTCAGGAGACAGATTCCAGGCCCATGTTGGTCACTTACTAGCTGAATAGCTTTCTCAGAGTCTCAGTTTCTTCATCTCTGAAATGGGAACCTTTTTCTCTCAGGGTGCTTCTGAAATTGTGGATGAATAAGTGCCATTATATTTGGAACTCAAAGTGTGGTCCACGGGCCAGCAGTATCAGTATTACTGGTAGCTTGTTAGAAATGGAGAATCTGGCCGGGGGCGTGGTGGCTCACGCCTATAATCCTAGAGCTTTGGGAGGCCAAGGCAGGAGGATCACTTGAGCCCAGAAGTCTGAGACCAGCCTGAGCAACACAGTGAGACCTCATCTCTACTGAAAAAAACCCCAATTAGGTGGGTGTGGTGGCACACATCTGTAGCCCTAGGTACTCAGAAGGCTGAGGCAGGAGGATGGCTTGAGCCCAGAAGTTTGAGGCTGCAGTGAGCTATGATTATGCCAGTCCACTCCAACCTGGGTGACACAGTGAGACCTTGTCTCTTAAAAACAAACAGACAAACAAACAAACAAAAGCACAATTGTAATCTTGTGCTCCACCCCAGACCTCTTGAATCAATTTGCATTTTAACAAGATTCCCAGGAGATATGCATGAACAGTAAAGTTTGAGAAGCCTACTCTGCATGACAGCTGGGAGAGATAGGTTGCTCTCACATTGTCATTGCCTGCAAACCCTCAGGGATGGGTCTTGAGGGTATCTGGCTCCTGGCCAGATGGGCAGTAAGAGAAGTCAGCAGTGGGTGTTCTCTGGGGACCTGGGTCTGCCTGTCTTCCTGGACCTCTGCCCTCTGACCTAGTCTGTCACTTCTCCAGTGGCTGTGTAAGCGGTATGCCTGGACTGATGGGAGCCCCTGGAATTTTACATACTGGGCCTCAGGGCAGCCCAGGCTAGGGAGAGGCGACTGTGTAACCCTGTCTATCAAAGGTGAGGGGGAAGGGCACCAGGGCAAGAGAAAAGGGTGGGTGGACTCACTACTGTCCCTTTGAGCTGCCTGAAGGTACCTACCCAAACTCCCCACCTTGGGAGAATGAAAGCCCTGTCTGTGAGGAGGGCTGACACATAGGGATTCCTCAAGCAAAACCAGGAGATGGGGGTGCCCTGGAGGGGGCTGGATGGGGGCTCCTTCACCACCTCTGATATGGGGGTGACAAATTCTAGTGACAGATGTGACAAATGAGAGCAGAAGATGTGAATATAAGGTGTAGATGAGGGAGGAGGAAGGATGTGGGAATTAGGGATGGCTGACAGACAAGATGCCAGCTTCGAACGGCAGATGTGGGCAACAGCATGGATGCCAGATGTGAGGGAGTTTAGTACAGTGGCTAAGACCGTAGGTGCTGAAGCAAGACCGGGGCGATTTGCGTACAGCGCGGCCACCTGCCAGCTGAGATGCGGGCAAGTTGTTTATCTCCACGAAGCCTCAGTTTCCTCATCTGTGAAATGGAGAGGATGATAGCACGTACGTCTTGGCGTCATGCCACGGTCCATCTAAAGTACTTAGCACACCGCCTGGCTTGCACTAAGAGCTCAATAAATGTTAGCTAGCAGGGATGTGCGGGAAGTATACAGCTGGCAGATAATGACAGTGGCGTAGAAGGGGATGTAACAGGTGCCCAAGGAGGGAAGGAGGTGGGGCACACGCCATACCCAGCCTGGCAGCTGACATCACCGTGTTCTCTGCTGCAAGAGGGTCGTTGGCGACGAGAGCAATGCTCGAGGCACCTGCCCTACGTCTGCTCCGCCTGAGCCAGCGCACCGAGAGCCTCCTGGGAGCCTCCTCTTCACACATGTGGTGTGGCCGCCCCCCCCCGTCCCCGCCCCCGCCTCGGCATGGACCCCGTCCCCAGCCTCTCCTGGTCACGAATGCAGACTTCCCACAACATTTCCTGACTCTTGGCTCTTTATTGCTCACTTTGGGGAGACCCCCGGCTCGGGAAATCCCGCCCCCTGCAGGCGGAGCAGGACGGACGGGCGGCGCATCTCGATGGGTGGGGTGGGGGTGGGGAGCTGGTGCTCTGGCTTTGTTTGGAGGCGGGGAGGGGCGGCTTTCCAAAATGGAGGCGGTGGGGCTGATTCGAGAGCTGGCGTGGAGTATTGAGATCCCAGCTGGTGAACACACCACCAGGAAGTGCGGAGAAAGTCGTCTGTCTTGGGCAGCCTGCTCCTCAGGCCCCAAGCCTTTTTTGGTCCCCATTCCCCATTCCTGGCCACCTCTGTGTGAGTTCAAAGCCCTCAGCCTCTTCTGAGGTGTGTTCCCGTCTGTTCCCAGGAGGGTGGCTGTCTTCCCCTTCTCCATCCTGGCTACCTCCCCAGAGCGGCCACATTTTTAGGAGGAAGCTGCCTGCGTCAGTAGGGCTTCCTGCCTGGACCAAGGCAGGGTGTCTGGCAGTGTGGTTCCCATGCCCAGTTCTGCAGCCCAGGCCTCAGTTTCTCTATGTCTTGTACTTTCTCAGACGTCAGGTACATTGAGAGAGAATACTGTTGTCACTCTTTGTCCCCGGTGAGCTACTAGGCTCCAGGAAGGATTTAGAGTTGAAGAAGTAAGGAGCTCAGACTTGAGACTAGGCATTAAGAAGGTGGAGAGCCCTGGAGTGTGTGTGTGTGAGAAAGACAGAGACAGACAGACAGACTGAGAGACTGAGATAGAGACAAAGACAGAGACCAAAGACAGATAGACACTGACTTTTTTTTTGGGGGGGGGTGTTTCTATATGGGACCCAGGGAGAATATACAACTATTTATGTGTGAGCACATGTACATGTGTACATATACATGTTGGTGTGTACATGAGTCAATCTTTGTATATATGTACATATCTGTATATGTGTGAATCTATGTATGTAAATGTGCATAGATCTGTGAGTCAGTGTGTATTTGTGTGTTGAGTGTGCATATATTCACATATCTTCATATATTTATGGGTATGCCTGTATGTGTACATCTGTGAATGTGTATGTCTGTGTAGCTTTGCACTATTATATGCCTGAATCTGTGTGTATGCACATACGTATTCCTCAGTCTTTAACCAGGATGTATGTGGGCATGTATATGTGTCAACGTGTGTCTGAGCACAGCTGCGTACAAGGTCTATGTTTGTGTGGGGATATGTGCACCTATACAAGCATCTGATGAGATGTGGTTTCAGGAGCAAAAAGAACAGATTTCCTAGGTATGCTGTGTTTCTAAGGGTGTTGGAATTGAGGAAACAGGACAGGATCAGAAAGTCCTGGGGAAGGTGGGCAGTGGAGAAAACAGCTGGGATGAGTCCCTTAAACATGAGCAGGCCTCTGGCAACAGGAGAATAGGCCCTGGCGCTGCCATGAACCTCACCGATGCTGGGCCCCAGGAATGGTCTCTAGGTGACAAGGCCTGTCCTCAGTAGAGGGATCTATCCATCTGCCTTGGATGGCGATTGGGTCAGGCAGCTCCTAATCACAGCAGGTTGGGTGGGCATTCTCCCCAGGGGCATAGAAGGGGAGCTGCCCAGGAGTAGGGTCCCACATAGGCCCCTGTACTGCACACTGCAATAAGCCAATTCTTGTTGCCATGCTTCTAGAAGAATAGTAGCATCTCAAGGACAGGCAGTAGGCGAAGCTCTATGTAGATGACTCGGGGACTGGTATTTCAGCTGATTGCAAGCCCCCTTTTATCAGCCTTCACTTATCTCCCTGATGAGGAATGGATTCTAGCCAAACCTAGTGGCCCAACATCCTGCCAGCCAAAACCAGTAGAGGTAGGGAGGAGAGAGAAGAGGGGCTAAGACCTCTTCAGGCTGAAACTTACTTGAGGCAGGCCAAGGTAGATAAGATGTCCTTCAAATCTCCAGCACTATCTATTATTGGGCCTTGACTTCAACCCTTACATATTCATTCCTTTGGCTGTTTAAGGCCTTCCAGTCTTGAATAGCCCTTGATTAAAAAGCAAATACTCTTGACAGAAGAAATCCCCCAGAAATGTTATCTATTATACTGCTAGAAGGCTGATTGGCAACTTGCTGAGAACAAGGTTTTGTGAGAAGGAACACAGAAGGGAAGGATGTGTGGAATTGTCAGTGGGCATGCTGGGGGTGGGGTGAGAGAGGGAGAAAAGGAGCTATTAAAAACGAGATAATGAAACAGAGTGCTGTGCTCACTATTTCTAAGAAGACTAGGAATTTCCCAGTGATCCTTGCAGTAAAGATGGGCTTTGCACATAGTACTCAACCTGGCCAATAAGAATGTGGTCGGAAGTGAAGTAACCCAGTCCTGGGCCTGGTCTTTAAATGATCTCTTGTGATCCTCCAGCTTTCACTTTCCTTGCCTCAGTGGTCCAGGAGTCCATGTCTCAAATGACACAGCTACCAGATGGAGGGGGCTGTCGGACCTACTTTGTTGTATTAAACCTTGACATTTTACTTGTTCCTGCAGCAAAACCCGACTTAGCCACACTAATACATAAAAGAAAAGGTGCCAACAAATTTCCAGATTTTTCCCAGATATAGCACAGAAGTCAAAATCTCTGACTCTAGATTCATAAAGCTCTAGGTTCAAGTCCCAATTCTCCCATCTCAGTTTCTTAAGCCCCAGTGTCTTCTTTTGTACAATGAGGGTTGAATTAGACAATGCCTGTCACCCGTGTAGTCCAGTGCCTGCCGACAGTGAGCAATCAGTGAATGTTAGCTTTCGCGCTGAGTGATTAGAGCAGCAGTGTAGTGTTAGCAATGAGCAGGGCTGCCAGTTCTAATTCCCATGTACTGTAAATTTTTCTATCAATAGATTAATAACGAACCATAGCAACCTCGCCAGGGTTGGTGTGAGAGTCCATGTGATTATGCTGGTGACTGTGCTGGGTAAACCACCATGCAACAGAGACAAGTTAGCTGTTGTTTTTACTACTGATATTAACCCTACATCTAGCACACAGAAGCAGTAACTTAGTTCTGATACAGGGAGGACAACATCAGGCTCACTGCACACTTGTTGGCTGGCTCAGGACCACCCCGGTCTGGAGGGAAGGGAGAGGATGGGAGAGAGCGTCCCTCCAGGACACAGCTGCCTCCGTCTCCTCATTAGAGAGCATCCCTGTGACCCCAGCCTCTGTCCAGCCTCCTGAGAGCTGGATTCACCAGGGAGGCATGGGGGACTCCCAGTTGGAGAGCATGGTGCTGCCTTCAGTGATGTCTCTACCAGAGAAATGAGGTCTGGTCAGATCTGTGGACACTGCCCGATTCCTGAGGCTGGCCCTGGGGGGATATTGCCCCACCATCCTGAGGATGGGGTGGTGGGTGAGGGCAGAGGGAGGGGAGGGGTGGTGTTGGGGGAGTCTTCCCCTTTCTCCCCCTGGGGTGGGGGATCATTGGGGTCAGGCCATTGCAAGTGCCCAGTGTTTGAGCCTCCCGAGCTACTCCTGAGGCTGTCCCCTCCCGCAGTGCCTGTACCTTCTGTTGAGGGACTAGCTCTCCATCTGCAGTTAAGCTCCTGTCTGCTTAGATCTCATGATTACGCCCACTCCAACTTTTCTAGAGACTTACCATGAAGCTAATGAAACATATACTTTAGGCCAGTCACTTGCATGAGCCCCTCCTAATATCTGATCCCATATTATTTTTCAAAAGATGCCCCCAAATTGCAGGTTCACAGAACTGAGTCTGCCCCTGAGCTCTGCCCAGGTGTGATTTCTGGGCTTCTCACTTAAGAGACGCCAGAAATGGGATGGGAGACGTCTGGGCCAGTGGAGGCAGGGGTTCCAGCTTCCCGTTCTCGCCTTCTTCCCTGAGAAGCAGGACACCTGGGTCTCTTTTGGCCGCTAACTGTGTGGCACTGGACAAGTCATTTTCCCTTTCTGGGCTCAGTTTGCTTATCTGGAGAGTTGGACGAGACAGTTTCTACGGCCCCTTTATCTTCTAAGCTTAGGGGACTGAGCACCGTACTGGGACTCTGTGGGGACAGGCCTGGCTGACCTGGCTGGTCAGCTCTCAGGGAATCGGGCCTCACTGGAGCCTTCTCACCAAGGTGAGGACTGCTGACTTCCGGGAACAGGGCCCCAGCCTACAAAGACAGGACCCTAGGTCTGGAACCACCTCCCATCCTGGGGGTAGCCTAATCTGGCTCCCAGAGTGAGGGACCCCAGATGGGTGTGGGAACATGTGGGGTCCCAGAGGGAGAACAGGAACAGCCCCTTCCCTGGGTTGGGGACAGAGCTGTGGAGTAAGGGGAGGAAAAATTCACCGTCAGTCATGCCTCCTGTTTCCTTCTGAATTTGAGACCCGCCCAAGTCAGAGATGAGACCTCACACCACCATCCCACTGGCCTCCCCTAAAATGCAGCTGGAGTTCCTTCGGAAAGCTTGGGGCTTACTCATTATTAACTGAATCATGGTCAGGGTGGAGGCGGCTGAAGCAGCAGAGCTGAACCCCCAGGAGTTCATTCTTCTCTCGCAGGGTGTGGGTGGTGGAGTTAGTCAGACCAGGGTTCAAATCCCAGCCCTCTCACTTCCTGGCTATGTGGCCTGAGGCAAATGACTCAGTGTCTCTGAGCCTTGGTTTATCTTCAAAGTAAGGAAAACTAATATCTAGCTTGTAGGATTATTCTAAGGATTAAATGAGATAATGCGTGTGAAAGTGCCTGGCACTTGGTAGGCCCTTGTGGCCACTTGTCCTAACAATATTATCTCTACTCTTTGGAAAGGGGATGACTCAGGCACTACTGCCCCTGGGGTCCTGGGAAGCAGACAGGGGAGGCAAGGGGTGAAGGTAAGATTGGGGTCTCAGCAGGGAGCCCTCCCTGTCTGCCGGAGAAAGGGAGGCCCAGATGCCTGAGGCCCAGCTGCGGCCTCATGGGGTGAGCGGCAGAAATGACAGCCCCTCTCCTCCCCCACCCCCTTGCTCAGCTGGGGTCCCCTGCAGGAGGCCTGGAGCCCAAGCGTGAGTGTGGGGCCCTGGGAAGAGGCCCTAGTGGCCTATGGAGTATGCCCCCGAATCTGTGGACTGCTTTTCCTCCGTGGTCTGGTCACTGGGGTACGCTGGGCCGGTCAAGGCTGCAACTTTCAGCGTCATCTCAGTCACCTGCAGGCAGAGGGTCCTCCTATGTGCCCCATGTGACAGACTCAGTGGTCAGGGCCTCTGGCCTGGTCACTGGGGCAGCTAGAGCAAGTCTGTGGGACCCCAAAGCTCTTTCTATGTAGCCCAAGGGCAAACAGAAACCTGAGTCATCCGACAGCTGGAAATGGAGAGGGGATGATCGGGGGGATGTTGGCAGTGCTGACCCGCAGAGCCCCCAAGATTCTCTTCAGAGCCCACTCTCGGCCAAGCTCTCTCTTGTGCGGACCTGAAATATTCACTGAGGCCCAGTGAACTCCCCTTCAGAAGCTCCCAAGAGGGGAGCCCCTGAGAGTCCCCTGGGGCCCAGTGCCACTCCCTGCCCTGTCCCCAACTCACCTCCTCAAACTTTTTGGCTTTGTACTGGTCGGCCCCTTTGAGGAAGTTGAGCAGGATGATGTCACAGAGCACAGTCCCCTGGAGGAGGAGAGGCAGGGCAGGCTCAGAGGGTGCCCTGGAGTGGGTGGGAGCAGGGTGGCAGGAAGCGGTGGGCTCAGGCAGTCCCTGAGCTGCCCAAACTGTGCAGACAGCAGGCCAGGGTGGGAGGCCAGTCCTCCAGAGGGCGGCTGACGGATGTTTTCTCTTAGAAAAATGCCCAGGGGCTTTGCAGGGTGTCTTCCTGGCCTGCCTTCCCTGCTCCTGGGGTCGTCCCCAGACCACAATCACGCCGAGAGAGGGCTCGGTGGGAGGAGCAGGACTGAGGGGTAGAAGTCCCTGGGAGCGGGGCTATGTCCCCACCCAGCCATGTGGGCTCTGCACCTCATTAAGGCATCTCAGGTCTGTGGCGACCCTGGAGTTGCTTCCGGCACCTTCACGGTGAGAAACAGCAACTGTGTAACAGGTGGAGCCTCCTGAAGCCGGGAAGGCGCTTTCGGAGGTGATGAGCGCTCCATGATTGGAAACGGGCCAGCCAGGGCCCATGCAGCAGGGATAGGACGTGCTGAAGGAGCTGTGGCACCTGGCAAGGGTGGGGCTTGCCCCAGTCACTCCCCTGCCCACCCGTGCCAGGCTGGGCCCCACGCTGACTGGCCTCTTGTCAGCCTGCAGGGGCTGGACTCACCACTCCCACGGAAGTAAAGGCCGCCACGGAGCTGATGATGGTGGGGATGATGTTGAACTTGCCAGCCTGTGTGTACAAAGACCAAGGCAGAGGGTAGAGGTGAGGCTTGTGGCTGAACTTGGAGCCAGAAGGGTTCTTGGTGGATCAGCGGGTCCCACCCCTTCACGGCACAGGTGAGGATACAGGAGAGCGACCAAATGAGGGTGTCAAACCTGGTCGGAGGGAGACCCCTGCCCCCTAGAGGAGCCTTTTCAGGGCCCATGAGTTGGTCTGGGCTGCCTCCCCTGTCCACCCGCCCTGGCCACCCCATCTGCCTGGCCCCAGGACTCACATTTCCATACACCAGCACGTCGAAGCGGATGCCAAAAGCCTTTAGGAGTGTGCGGTACTCACTGCCGTTCTCCATTTTGTAGTACTTGGCAAACCTGGAGGCCGGAGGTGAAAGTGGGTCTCACCGTGGGCTCCTATCTCTCAGGCCTGAAACTTCTGGCTCCCTTACCTACCGAGCAACCCTTACTGGTGGTTTGTGAGACACCTGCCACAGTCCTCCCTGGGTGGTGAGCTGACCCTCTGCACCGGCATCATCTTGGGGGCTTGTTAAAAAAGCAGATTCCTGGGCCTGACCTCAAACCCATAGAATCAGCATGTTTGTGGTGGAGGTCTAGACTCTGCCTTTTAAATAATTTCCCTAAATGATTCTGGTGCATACAAAAATTTGAGCTATGACTGGACTCCAACCTTCTTCAGTTCTATCCGTGTGGGTCTCCTTCTCTGCCACTCACCGGCTGTGCAACCCTGGGCCAGTTACTTAACCTCTCTGAGACTCAATTTCCTCATTGGTGAGTGGGAGTGATACAGAAATCTTGCTTCACAGTGTTGCCATGAGAATTGAATGAAATTACATGTGTCAGGGGTTTAGAACAGTGCCTGGAACACAGTGAGCACTCAGGGAATATTCGCTGATGCTGCCTGTTGTTATTGCTAAAGAAGCATGTTCACATTTATAGAACAGTTTTAAAAAGTGCTTTCAGACACCGCATGTCCTTTCACCTGTGCAACAAACCTATGGGATAGTGCTATGGCTTGAATGTCCCCTCCAAAACTCATGTTGAAACTTAATCCCCGTGTGGCAGTATTGAGAGGTGGGGCCTTTAAGAGGTGATTGGATCGTGAGGGCTCTGCCCTCATGAGTGGATTAATCCATTCACAGATTAATGGGCTATCGTGGGAGGGGAACTGGTGGCTCTGTAAGAAGAGGAAAAGAGACCTGAGCTAGCACATTAGCACGCTCAGTCTCTCACCGTGTGAGACCCTGTGCCACCTCGAGACTCTGCAGAGTCCCCACAAGCAGGAAGACTCTCACCAGATGCGGCTCCTCGACCTTGGACTTCTCAGCCTCCATAACGGTAAGAAATAAATTCTTTTTCTTTATAAATTACCCAGATTCAGCTATTCTATTTTAAACAGAAAACAGACTAATGCAGATGGCTATGTGCTGCTCTATTTCTCAAATGAAGTTCCAAGGGGGTTAGGTGGCTTGTCCAGGAATTCCCAGCCGGCAAGACCCAGGGCTAGATTTGCCCACGTTCAAGACTTTGACATCTACACCTTTTCTGCCTTGGCTGCTGGGTGCCGTTTACTATGCTGGGGACTTAGGGGGATGATCAGACGTGGGTGTTCGACACAAAGAGGTGAGTGTTCATACCGCCGTTTTGCAGATGTCTGTGGCGGGGAAGAGGTTTGCCTATAGTTTTGCAGCTATTAAGCGCTGGACTTGGGATTCGAACTGCATCAGGTTTTGGCTTCTCAAGCCAGGGCACGTTCCCCTGTGAGGCTCTGCCCATCACAGGCAAAACTCTAACATTAGCCAAGTGTAATATCTTTGGACTACTGTCCCACAGCTCTTGAAGCCAGAATCCTTGGAAAGTGGTGAGGATTGAGTGAGATGCTGGGAGTCAAAGGGCCCAGAAAGCTCCTTCATGGTCTGGAGTCAATATTGCTCTTATTCTATTCTGTGCGTCCCTTTCAGCGTTTCCAGTCCCCATGGGTTCCCACAGGTTCCCAGGCCTCTCCCAGCAGGGGTCTGAAAACTCATTCCCTCGAAGCGTTCAATGATTGATGTGATACTCCTCCCGGAGATGTCTGCATTTGAAACTGTACACCAGGGAGAAGGGCACGCTCAGCCCAGGTGCATCAATAATGGAGGAATTACAGGTGCGGGAGGAAGAAAATTTATGATGGGGAAGGGTCACCTTAAATCATAAAACATTGGCCACTGTCTGCTCTTGCTGCCATCTGGTTGTGGGGAACTTTGGAGTCAGGCAGAAATGGGCCTAAATCCTGGCTGCACCTGGCTAGCAGCTTGGCCTTTTGTGTTACTTAGCCCTTAGGGTGTCAGTTTACACGTCTATAAAAGTGGATGTGCTCCTGCGCCCCTCGCTGGTCTGTTGGGGACAGGTGTAAGCACTCGCTGAGACCAGCCCTTCTAGCTGGGCACCATTGAGATTCTTTTGTTAGATATTCTGTCTGCTTACAAACCCATTCTGTGTCCCTTCTCTGCCTGGCACTGGGCTCTGGGAGCCTGTTCTGCAGAGACTAATTCCACCAAGCTCCCTGCCTTCCATTTCCAGGTGGGTTTGGCCAGTGGGAGGCCCTGACGGGAGATCAGAGGGCTGGCGGGAAGAAAGGTGCAGGGTGTTTTTAGTCTGCTGAACCTCTACCAGTGGCTTAGCTCTGCAGGTCTGGGAACTGCTCCCCACCCCCCTTGCCCCTGCCAGGTGAGAGCAGGTGGCCCATGTTGCCAGCTCTCAGGTCCTTCACCAGTATTGTTGGTGCCCTTTACCCCGAGTGCACCTTTGTGCATAGTCCCTTCAGTCACCCCTTTTGAGGCCACCCACTGTTTCCTCTCAGGACAACACCCTTACCACCCCCATTTTACAGAGGAGGAAGCTCAGGCCTAGAGAGCTTTATCTGGGTCAGGAAGGAGCGCCGGGAAACAGGTGGCACATCTCCTGTCTCTGCCTGTGTGTGGGCAGGGCCAGAGCTTGTGTGCCCGAGTGAGGCACCTGTTGCCTAAGTAAGGCTGAAAACTACTCAGTGAGAAAAAGGTTTCTGGGAGAGCCTGACCCAGGAAGGTGATTGCCCACCCACTTTGCCACTGAAGGGAGAGGCAGGGAGGCAAGAGGATCTTCTCAAGAGAGAGTGAGGCCCAGAGTCTGCAGGACTGGCCCCAGGAAGGGGCCTCAGAGAAGTGCAAGCACCTGCGTGGAAGGAGGCTTGGAGGTCAGGGAAAGACGGGAGGGGCTCACCTGTCTTTAAAACTATGGTCAGTTACGGTCTGGTTGGTGGGGGAAGAGAGCTTCACAACAAGGCAAAACAGAATGAATTCAAGTCGCAGCAGCAGAACAGGAGGACAGACGCCAGAAAGGATGCCATATCTACAAAGATGATGAGGTCCAAGAACACAATTCTCCAAGAGGCCTTTCAGAATATTGGAAAGAAGTCAGGAAAGAAGTATCTGGAAAGGTCAGAAGGCTCCAGGAAGTCCTTACTGTGGCATTCAGGTTGGGCTGAGGGTAAGTATAGACCATCACCATCTCTACGCCCACTGTTTGTAGAGCCCCAGAAATGATGCAAATCCCTTGATATAAGCGTCTCCATTAATCTCACGAAGACTACACTGTTGGTGACCTGTGTTAAGGTGAGGAGACAGGAGGAGACAGATAAGAAGGTAACTTGCCTGAGCCAGGATTCCCACCCATACTGATGCCTCCAGAGTCCACCCTCGTGCCCCTGAGCTGTCCTGCCTCTGTGCTCTAGGTGGCTGGTAAGGATGGGACAGCCCTTGTGCAAGATCTCAAAGCCCTTCTACATTCTGCGTTCTGTCTCACTCACTGAAGAATTCAAGGCCCCTGTCTCAGAGATGTGCCCCTGACTGGGCAGGGGTGAAAAGGTGGGTCGCAGACGTTTGGGGCGGGGCAGAGGCTGGGCCTGCGGTCCTGAAGTCTTCATTGCTGGCCTAAGGCTGCAACCATGAAAACGGCTCTGACAGCGACTCTGAGAACAAAAAGTCGCATCCTGGGCACTGCCGTTCAAAGCGAGGGCTGGCTAAATTTATCCTGGGAAGGAATGTGAAAGGAACAGGGAGAAAAATCAAAGCGGACTTGGTTTTTCTCCAGCACCTGCCTTCCAAGAGGCAATAAGCATGGTAAAATCATTATCTCACCAACCACCCACCCTGTGAGGAGGCTTGGCAGGAACGGGTTCTCTTCCCGGGTGGAGGGAGGAGGAACAGAGCTCAGGGAGGGCAGGCCCAGGCTGCAGACAGGGAATGAACTGGGAGCCCCAACTCTGCACTCCAGTGTGGTCGGTGGGGATTGCAGAATCTGGCCTATCCCTGCGGCGGAGATGGCTCAGTGATCATCAGGGTCTGGGTTATCTCTTCTCTTTGTTTGTGATTGGACCACGTTTCGCAGGCCTTTGCATCTAGCTGGGGCCCCTTCACTATTCCTGCCAATGAACTGGGAATGGAGGTGAGGTTTGTTACATCTGTGCTGAGGTGGTTTAGAGCAGAGTACCGTCCACATCCTGCGTGTCCTCACCTGATGGCCAGTTGCTTAGGAGCCAGGGGAGGACTCTGAGGCCCTAGGGTAGACTGAGTCAAGATGGCAGGAGCCCAGATCCCTGAAAGCGTGAAGCTCCCCACCCCCACTGGCCCCACAGTGCACTGAGCCAGGAGCAAGAAACACACCTTTGTGTTACGCCACTGAGGTAAGGGGTTTGTTTGTTACAGCAATTAGCAACACTAACCCCAACTGTTACAAATTCCCATGACTTCATAGCTGGGAAGATTGAGGCTCAGGAAGGAGAAATAATTTGCCAGAGGACAAAGAATGAGTGGAAGCTGGGGAGTTACTCAGATTAGACAGAGAGAGGGCAAGTACCCATGATGCTAGATCCTAAATACGCCCCCAAAGGCCCGAGGGGAGCTGGGTGTGATATGATGGTTGTCTGTCGTGAATTAGCTTCTTGACCCTGTGCAAGTCACTCCACCTCTCTGAGCTTTTTACCTCCACTGAAAATGGGAGGAGAAAGGGCCGGGAGGAGGATGGGTTGAGCCAGTGCCCATGTATCGTAAGCGCTTAAAAACATGTCCGTTTTCTTTCTTATTCTAGCCTAGCATAGGGAGAAAATGAAATAACTTCTACATTTACTTTAACCATCATATTCTTTTGACTCCTGAGGATAATTAGCAATGATAACAGCCACCATAAATCGAGCGCTTACTCTGTGCCTGGCATCGTGCTTTACACTGATGAGCTCGTTTAATGCTCACAGCCACGCCATGAAATTAAGTCCTACTGTGACTCCCATTTCAAAGGCAAGGAGTCAGGATCAGAGAGGTTAAGCTGCTTGTCTGAGGTCACAAAACTAACAGTGTGTGAAGCTGGGATTCAGACTCAGGCAGTCAGCTGCAGAGCCCACACCCTTAGCAAGCATTCGAGATTATTCTTTCTGTTGCCTGATTTCTGTTAGGTCCTGACTAATTTCTTTCTGTTCTCCAGTGGGGGGCCCTTTGGCATTTGCTAGGTGGGACTTGACAGCCAGAGAGTCATTGAGAGCAGAACAGGAACACAGAAGAGCCACGCAGTGTCAGGAGAACCCCCAGCCTCCCCATCTGAAAAGGGGAAGGGCTGAGCTCTTCCTCGATTTCTCTCAAGTCCTCTGATCCTTACCAGATAGCTTTGGTTCTCTTGGCTGGGAAATGGGGTTGGTGAGAATGACACCACCATTGGATACCTTGGTCCCTCTCAACCTGGCCTAGGCCACCTGCCTCATCTGCAGGTCCCACCACACACTCCAGCTCCAGTCTCACCAGACTACCTGTATTTCCTGAACACACTCCACACACATAGACCTCTATGCTTCTGCCCAGTACTCCCTGCTACTCCGCCTTTCCACCTTGCAAACTCCTATTCATCCATTAGGGCCCCACTCAGAGGGCCTCTCAGTCTTTCAGCATTCAACAAATATTCAGAGCACACCCACTCTGTGCTGTACGCTGTGCTAGCCCCTGCTGATGCATTGCTGAGCTCGGCTCTCATGAGAGGGAGAGAAATACGTATTAATCCCACGACCGCATGCGTAGCTAACATTGGACATAAGGAAGGGCTGGGAGGAGAGGAGCACCACTCTATGGGCCTAGTTAGGCTGGAGTCAGGCAAGGCTTCGTGTGACAGTGATGCTAAAGCTGACACTTGGGGGGGGGTTAAAAAGCAAGGACAGAGGCAAGAGCAGCTTTCCCGGCTGAGGGAACTGCAAGCCCTCTCCTGGGGAAGGACAGGGTGTTTCTGAAGAAGTGGAAAGAGGCCAAGTGGGCTGGAGGGTAGGGACTAATGGAAGCGGAGTGGCTGCGTCCGCACAACCCAGCTGGCAGAGCCAACTGTGTGCGTCTCTTCGCAATTCCACGTTCAGTGACTTCACGTTTGTAGTCTGAAATTGGACATGGTGGTGTTCACACCACCGGAAATTGATAAACACTACAGAGCAGGATTTTGTGTTCTTTTCCTCTGGAGAGCTGGTTTACCAGCTGAGCCGAGGCTGGGAAAGCCCCTGGGCTTTCCTGTCTCCACTCGGACTCAGGCTTCCACTGCAGTGTCTGCCACACCAGACTGTAGTTACAGTTTGGACTAGGGACTGTGAGCCATATCTCACCGTCTCTGTTTGCCCAAAGGCCCAGTGACCACAGTGAGTGGTGAGTAGATGCCTGCTGGAAGAACGGATTTCTGAGGTTCTGGACATCTCAAAGATCGAGTTTAGTTATGCTGTCCTCCGGGTTCCATCCTGCTGAATTTGACTTCTCCAAATGCTCCCATTTCTGCAGGTAGAGCTAGTGTAAGGTGGTAACTGTTTCTGTACCAAACAGAAAACATGTAGATATGGCAGCTGGCTAGGTGGAAAAGTAGGTGCTCTTGGTGGGAGCCAGGCCCCGTACCGAGGAAATGGGGAAAGAGGAGGGAAATAATATATATGCTTAGCACTTACTCCTGCTAAGCACTAGGCTAGAGGATTCCACACCCATTATTTCATTTAGGCCTCAAACAACAGCACAAAGGGGTAGCTGGGGACTTAGGGACTGTGAAATGAGACAGTCCTGCCTTTGCCACCTGAATTCATTTATATGACCTTGGGCAAATTATCTCTCTGGGTCTCAGTTTCCCTATCTGTAAAATGGAGATAATAGCAATAGATTGAGGGTTGTTGAGAGGATTAAATGAGCTACTGGATATGGAGGCTGAGCACACTACCTGGCACACAGCTTTTAGTTAGTATTATCGATTGGTCATCAGGCAACACTGTCCTGATTATACAGGCCGGAGAAAAGTACAGCAGTGCTCAGGCTATTGGGCCTGCAGGGCACAGTTGGGGTCTGAACCTGGGCTGCTTGAATCCAAAGCACCCGCCGACCCCCCTGCTGCTTCCCTGAGAAAACACCACAGCTGTGGAGGGAAGCCCGGCGTGGCTGCGAGTACTCAGATGCCGTAAGTATCAGAGGAGAGAACAGAGCCCGGACACTGGCTAGCGCTGAGCTGGGGAGGGGGAAAGAAGCCCCCAGGGCACAGTCAGGGCTGGAGTTGTCAGGGCCAGGAGCTTCTCTGATGGCCCAGCTGGAAGGGCCACCTGAGCCCAAGCACTGGAAGGAAAGTGGGCATGGTTACCTGGAGGGCTGCCTACTCTGCACGTGCCCCTAAACCCCGTCTCTGGTCTTGGGAGTCCTGCAGGCTGCCCCTATGGGCCATGTTCCCTGGCTCTCCCCTACTCCAGTTTCTGAGGGGTTGGTCTGCAGGGGGCAAGAGGGCAGGAAGGAGAGAGGCGGGGGTTATGAGCCCACTCACCGCCTCCCTGCTTTGTCATGGCTGTGTCACTCTGGCAAAACCAGGCTCCCATTGCCGCTACAGTGGCTGCGGGCCTGGGGTGGTAACAGCTTCCCACTTTGGTCGTGCCTGAGTGCCTCGGCTGCCATGTTGGTTCCTGTTGTGTAAGTTTCTTCATAAACCCTGGCTGAATGTTCTTTCCTGCTGGGACCTTCACTGACACATCTGTGGCCAGACAGGACACCCTCAACACAGGACCACATTGACTAATTCTGAGGCCTAACAGTGCTGAGACTTTTGCTGTGCGTGCCTGTGCTTCCTTGTGCCATTAGCAGCGATAGATAAAGAATGAGTAAGTACAAACGTCAATTACCGCAATAAATCATTTGTCAGACGTGCTTCTGCAGGGCAGGGCTGGGGCTCCATTCCAACGTGAGAGGTCTATAAATAATAGTGAACGCTTCAGCAGCCTGCGTTCCCAAAGCCCTTCCCCAGACACCCACACACACGGATTCAGACTTGTGGAGCTTGAAGGGGTCTTAGGGATTACTACGTTTAACAAGCCCATTTTACAGAGGAGGAAACTTAGGCCCACAGAGAGGGTGAGAATTGCTTACAATCACCCTGAGCATCTATGGCAAGGCCTAAACCCTGCTTCTCCTCTGCCTCATCTTATGTTTGGCTTGCTGCAGCACAAAATATTTTTTTGTATAAACGTTTTTGTTATTTGAGTTCAGGTTTGTCATTTCCAGTAAATTAAAACTCCCTTGATCCTGGGAACTGGTCTGGTTCATCTCTGTATCAGCCACAAAGCCCAGCACATGACATAAGCTGGAAGTTGGAAGAGACCTTGAAAGTTCTCCCCACGTCATCCACGAGGGGGTTCCCTGCTGATGCCTGAATACCTCCAGTGCAAGGAAACTCACTACCTGTAGCAGCGGCCCAGCTGTAGGTTTGGCTAGCTCCAACCGTTAGAAGAGCTTCCCCACGCCGAGCTGACATTTGCAGCAGTCAATAAATGTTTGCTGAATGGAGAAGGGTTTTCATCACGATGTACAAATCCCCTGGAAGCTCTCACTGTTTAGAAATGATCCGTCCTCAGATTGAGCGTTGGAAATTCCTTCCTAAAGCAGGGACACGTAACTGTTGTAGCAGCAGGAAAAACAGCAACAAACTTGCCGGGAGCCTGGTTCAACTTGCAAGGGAAAACTTGGGCCTGGAATGTGGGTTTCTTAGTAAAGGAGGTGGTGTTCTCAGCAAAGCTTTGCCTGGTGAAAAGTAAATTTGCCAGCTGAAATACACTTTTACAGTTGATTTCATGCTGATAGGAAAATATCTCCTGGCAGACTCTTTGCATCAGGGTGGAGCAACATCTTAGTGCAGGCTGGAACTCCTCCTCTTAGAGAAGGGCCCAAAGCCATTGCTTATCTACTCATATTCCAGGAAACTAATCAGCCTCAAAGGCAGACATTTAAAAATGGTTTGTTATTCATATTTTAAAAAATGTATTACTATTAATTTATCTTTAATTAATGAGGTGGGGAAAGATCAATGGACGTGGAGCCAGAAGATATACCTGAGAGCCAGGTGACTAGCTGTCTGCTCCTGGAAGCGATCTTCTTGGCCTCAGTTTTCTCATCTGTAAAATGGAGGTAACCATATTGGTCCTACTAGGATACTTGTGGTTGCAAGCACAGGCTCTGGAGCCAGGTTGCTAGGGTTTGAATTCCCATTCCAACAGGAGCTGTGTGGCCTTGGGCAGGTCAGTGAAACCCCTGAGCCTCAGCTTCCCAGCTACAAAATGTTCTCTCTTCAGGGTCGACGAGATACTCCACACAGAGCACTTGCCAAGTCCCTGGCTCACTGGTGAATGCTCAATGGATGTTGGCTAATATTTTGTCCCAATAACACTGGTCTTTGTGAGGACCGGGTAGACACGAACGCTATAAAGGGCTGTGTAAATCCAGGATCGCTCTCATCGCCTCCCCTCCCACTGAAACCTGACGAAGGTGAAGAAGAAAACGGATCATGAGAATTCAAGCAAATGCATCCTCTGTGGAAGAGAGGCTTCAAGTGTTTCTGTGGAAATGATGGCGATGGCTGCTTTTAACACATATTCTATGGCTTTTGGAAGGAGAAAAATCCAGATTGTAGAGAGAGTGATCAAAGCCAAGGGCGTACTTCAATTCTGTGTCTGTCAATTGGCCTAAGATCTTGCCGATCCACACGTTTCTGCATGGAAGCGGAACAGGCGCCAACTCTTAGAGCTTCATCAAAGCTGCTGTGGGTATATTTCCAACACGAGACGATCACTAGAAACACCTACTGCACCAGGAACATCTAGCAGCTGAACAAGTGTTTTTTTGTCCCAGACACCAAGAGAGGAAATCCAAAACTGTGTTGCCTTTTAGTAGCAAAGCTGTCTTAGGAACTCTCAGTGTAGAAACAAGAAATCAGGCATTGCTAAATGCACTGTTTCGCTTCTCTCCCATCAATCACTGCAGCAGTCACCACCGCGTACATCTCTTACAGCTTTTTGTTTTGCAAGCCCTGTGATGGAGGAAGGTGGCTAAGAGCAATGGATATAGATCAAGTCCCTGGGTTTGCATGCTGATGCGCCTCTTAATTAGGCTGTATGATCTCAGGAAATCTCAAAATCTTTCTGAGCCTACCTTTGGGGTGGGTGGTGAGCTGTGAATCCTGTCAAAAATAGGGGTGGGCCAGGCACAGTGGTTCACACCTGTAATCCTAGCACATTGGGAGGCCAAGGTGGGAGGATTGCTTGAGGTCTCGAGTTCTGAGACCAGCCTGGGCAACATAGTAAGACCTTGTCTCTAACAAAAAATTAAAAAATTAGCCAGGCATGGTGGCATGTACCTGTAGCCCCAGCTACATGGGAGGCTGAGGCAGGAGGATGGCTTGAGGCCAGGAGTTCAAGGCTTCAGTGAGCTATGATCATTGCACCCCAGCCTGGGCAACAGAGCAAGTGTCCATCTCTTAAAACAAACAAAAAATAGACATGAAAGAGATTTGCAAACGTAACTCTAGGGCTCTTAATCTGAGGTCCAGGGATAGGCTTTTAGAGGTCCTCATAGTCCCAGAATATTATGCTGCATAAATATAAACACATAGAAAAAGACTGGAAGGAAACTCACTAAACTGTCCCAGATGTTACCTTCCTGCAAGGGGAGCACGCCTGGAGGATTGAAGGGGAATTCCCATGTCATTATTCTGTGCATATCAGTATGGTTGGATTTATCACTCTGAGAATGCATTTATATCTTATTCACAGAAATACAAAATATCCTTAAAAAAAGAAAGAAATTGCCTGCAAAATTGCTCATGTCTGTGAATACATGAATTTTTCTTGGGCAATGGTCCCTGATTTCTTCAGGGGAATAAAGGAGTTAGAGACCTCTGAAATTAATGAAGGGCTATGATTTCACAAATGGAAGTTGTTAGCACTTGTCCCGGACAACTCTGCAGGTGCCACTTGGATCCACACTCCTCCCTTCCTCATCCACCCTGGGCTGCCTCAGTGGGCTGCATTGCCTCAGCTCTGGCTTCTGGGGGGCTTGTCTGGGTCGCAGCCACCCCTCAGGCTGCCCTCTGCTCACAGCTCTGTCTCTGGGTTCCAGTGGTGGCTTCCTCCCCTCACCCCTTCAGACCAATGCCCTGTTACTGTTCCAGGCCGGGCACTCTCGGCTGTGGTTTCCGTACCCCCTGCCCACACCTTTGAAACAGTCCCTTTAGTAAACTTGCCTCAAATTACCCAGTTTGAATGTGCCATCTGTTTCCTGCTGGGACCCTGGTGGATTCAGTATTTTTAATCTGTCACTGCACCGTCAATGCCTGTACGCTCACACATTCACTCACACACAAACTCACATACTGACACACTCACTCCCAGCCTCACACATTCACCCCCTGACAAACACACCCACTCTCGAAGTCACACGTGCACACACACACTCACAACACTGCCTGCCTGGAGAATGCAGTGCTCGGGTTAAAATCCTGCTCTGGTGAACCAAGGGTCCACCTGGACCGCAGGAGCCTGGCCCACGGCGCAGAGCCCCTGGTCTGAGATTCCGGGAGCTGCTGATGGTGCCTTTCACCTGCGCACCATTGAATCAGTGACTCTTACCAGGTCTTATTTTTAGAAATGCTACACTTTGTCCACTACACATCCAGAGGACCCCACCGACTGCACTCCCAATGTGCTTGGAAAGAGGCTTCTTAAAATACTAAAATGGCCCACGGAATCTTTTAGCCATGCAGATAGACTGAGGAGTAAAAATAAAATCTCTCTCCCCAACTTCAGGTAGGAGAAGAGCAGAAACCTTTAGGGGGTCACACAAATAAAGATTAACACAGATGGACAGCACCAAGGATACCAGGTAGGAGTTAAAGGGAGACACATGTTGGCTCAATATGAGGCCACCTTTCCAATGACTGGAGCCATCTGATGATGGACAGGCCACCTTGTCTGGGGCTGTGTCACAGAGACATAATGTAGGAGTTGGGATCCAGTGACCTCTAAGGCTACTCTAAGATGCACCCGTGACCTTGGACAAGTCACTTCCCCTTTGGAGCTTCTGCTTCCTCATCTGTAAAATGACCACCTCAGTCTAGGTGTCTCCAAGGGCTCTTCAACAGCTATAAATTCTAGAAATCTTGGATTCTGCAGGCAAAGAACTGTGCAAAGAAGGGGAGGGCGGTGGCATTTGCAAAGGAGCTGCAGAAGTAATTAGTGATGGAAATGTGAGTCTCTAGCTGCCTCTGGATGTCTGAGTTTGCAGATTAAAACAAGGCCAAATCTTGGCTGAATAATTCCTTTCCCTCCAGAGCAAACACGTTGAAAAATCTGGCCTCTGTTGGAGGGAGAGGCAAATGAATTTGTTTGGGAGACAAAAGGCCGGGTTATGAATTATGCCTCTAGCATCTGCTAGTCTTTTAGCCTCCCTGGAATTCACATTCTTTGTTTTTAAGAAGGCATGAGAGTATAACCACACAGGCATGTTTTTCTGAAGATTTACAACTGCAAATGTCCCTAGCCTTCCTGGCTGGGTGGAGATCATCGAGGAAAATATGTTTTGCATCCAGGCTCCCACACTTAAGTCTCTGTGTGACTTTGAGAACCTTATTCAACTCTGTGAGCCTCCATTTTCTCATCTGTAAAGTGGGAGCATTGGAGCACCTATTATGCAGGGTGGGTATGGAACAATGAGCCAAAGCACACAAAACACTTTGTACATGGGCAACCAGCATTATTCCTACTGATAAGTGGTTTTGGAAGATTTTAAAGAACAGCGTACATTTAACTGTCATGGAAACGATACTGTGGCCTGCACTGAACCTGGCTTTGTGACCTTTTGTCTCTTATTTGAGGACTCAGAAAGGTGGCCTTGCAGCCTTCCACACATGGGCTCTTAGCTAGGCCTTGTCTGTCAGTGTGGTGCCAGTGGCTTGAAGGCAGCCTGAGGGTGGTGGGGGCATCCAGGTGGGGGGGGCGGTTGAGGGAGCCTGGGCAGAGCCTCTGCTTGCCACGATATCAGATGTTTCCCCACGTCAGGGCTCTTTGTTGGGCCCTCTGGAAACTCTTAAACCACAAGGGTCCAATTAAGCAGCTTTGTCCCTTTCTACTCTGTCCTGGAGGGCTTTGGGGAGGGGATCAGTTACCTGGGGTCCAAAGAGGAGCCCACACCTCTCAGATGGCTTCCCTTACGCCTCTGGGGATTATGCTGGCAGGGTCCTTAGAGACCCTCTGTCCCTTCTCCCCAAATACAACCCAAGCTGATTCAGGGCTAGGTTTTCACACATCTTACTGTGCCCAGGTTGGGAGGGAGGGAAGGCAGCTGTAGCACAATGCATTGGAGATAAAGAACTCCAAACCAATTCTTCTAAATGCTGTTCTAAAACTGTATGATGCCAGTAGTTTGGGGTCTTCATAATAGTTACATTTTTCACAAGTGTTGCTGCCAAATGAGTTATTTGGAGGATTGAAGAATTCCCAGTGGCCAGAGGGAAGTTAGGAAGATGAAAACTTGCATTTTAGATCATGAGAATTTTATTAATATGTTACTATTTTAAGCCACCATACAAATATCCTTTGTATTGATCTCAGTGTGATGCACTGACTGAATAAATATGCCAATTTCTGCCAGGGAGCCAAACAGTATTTTTAACCTACTTTAAAATATGTGTTGTTTCCTATGATTTTTTTTAAAGTTTGGAGTTGATTATGAAGGCACTTTCAATTTTTAAAAATTCTTCTTTCCTGAGAATATACATTTTTTTTAACTATTAAATACAAAGCTTAATGGGGTGGGTGATTTTTTCCTTAAAGCTACAAATAAAGGTAAAAAAGGGCAAAATGATTTTTTTTGGCCTATGTATGCCATTATATTAGAGAATACCACTACAACAAAGGACATTTGAGTAACAAATTCTTTGAATATGTAGCTGAAAGTACGTGTCTATTCTTACACATTTTTTTTCCCCTGATCACTGCCCATTTAGTCTATTTAGCCTGTTTAGTGTATAAACTGTGTACTTAATCAGGGCCCTGCCAGAAACTTCAGGATCTTCAAATATTAAGAGAAATCCACAATGCATACATGTATTGAAACATCACATTGTACCCTATAAACATATACAATTATTATTTGTCAATTAAAAATAAAATATAACTTTAAAAAAGGTAGTGTTGACCTTGTGGTCCACACTTTGAGAATTGCTGACCTAAGATAACCAAACATGGTCCCTAGCAATAGTAGACAATCCGTAAGTGTTTAATGGATGAGTCAATAAATGAATGACAAAAAAAAAAAAAAATTAAGAGAAACACAAAACAGAGAGCTGAAGTTTTCATGAATTAGCTAGTAGGATCCTCCAGGTCACAGCCCTATTATCATCATTTCATAGGTGGGGAAATTAGGACGGGAGAAGGCCAAGGCCTGCTCAAAGGCTTTCAGCTGCTTCCAAATAGTTTGTTCCCTGCTTCCTCTCTTTCCCTTTCTTCAAAATGGAAAAAATCCCTAAAAGATCCCTTAAATCTCAAAGCCACTGGGATAGTATAAAGACTGGTTTGAGTTCTTGTTTGGAAAGGCATTGAAGAAAAACTAATATCAGTTATAATTGTTATCTGTGACTCATGAAACTTCCTGGTTATGGACAGAAATTCCAAATTACCATTTAATAAGATGATAACCAGTTATCACCCTTTTTTGGTGGAACGAGAAACCTTAGAAAATTCAGGCACCGGACAGGAGAGGAGGCTGTCTGGGAGTTACTTAGGCATGTCACAGTTTCAGGGCCAGAGCTAAGAAGAATCACAGAACCCCAACACTTCGAGAGACCTTGGCCATCTGGCCTAACTACTGACCTGGCGCAGGAACCCTTGGCATGAACCCTCCAGGGACGGGGGCCATTGTCTCCCAGGACGCCCGCCCATCACCACATGGCTGTTAGAAAATTCTTTCAGAGTTTGAGTCAAAACCTGACGGTGGGGTTGAGCGGTGGGGATGTGGGACCTTCTCTTCCCAACACACATTGCTGCCGGAGACAAAGTTCTTTAGAATAGCCCTTGCCTTCTCCTCACCTGAGGGCCCAGGAGACCAGAGGATTACCTGAAGTTGTAGCCTGGGGAGATGCTGCTCTTCTCAGAAACGCCGTCGAGCCGCGTGAACGAGTATCTGGGGATGCACTGGTCCCAGGCCTTGTCCAAGTCGCACACCCAGCCGATCTTAATGCCCAGAACTCCACCCTGAAGAAACGGGCCAGATATGAGCTCTCCCCTAGCCCTCTGACACCCGCCCCCCCATACGTGGCCAGGGTAGGAGTGGGGGCTTTATGAGAAACGATTTCTTTCCATTCCCTAGGTGGAAAGAGGCAGGGAGAACAGTGACTTGTCACGAGTTGCTCAGCAAAGAAGTGCCGCAGCTATGGTGAGAACCCTGGAGCCTCTGGACCCTACTTTAGACTCTCCAGTCCCAAGCTACACTTTCCCACTTTGTGGCCCTTTCCAGAGATCTACGGCCTCTCCCTGAGGTGAAGTGTGAAGACGGGAATGGGAAACTGAGGCTTGGGGAAGTGGGTGAGGGGAGGAGGCAAGACCGCTCAGGGCGCTCAGGACACAAAGGATGCGGGCACAGAGCCAGCTGCAGGCCCCGCGTGCTTCCACCAGGTGACGCTGTCTCGCGGCAGCTCCTTGCCAGTCCCCCAGGAGTCCCCCCGCAGCGTGGGGTTTGGGGTGGGGTGGGGGACCTGGGGTCTGGGGGAGGGCTGAGCTTCCCAGTTAGGGTGGCGCTAGGTCCTCACCGTGCGGGCCAGTTTGGCAAAATCCTGCCCCGCAAATTTGACCACGTCCCCCACCCGCAAGATGGGGCAGAAGGGGGCCTTGTCAGGGTGGAAGCGGCAGGTCTTCATGTCCCTGGCTGTCAGGTTGGGAAGGAGGTTGCCCCTGGGGAGGAAGACAGGAGAGAGGCAAGGCCGCCGTTAACGCGAGGGGGCGGGGCGTCTCCCTCCGTTCTTTCCCTGCATTTTTCTTGTCCCGCCCATCACCCTCTGCCCCTGTGAGGGGTTCTGTGTGTCCTGACTGAGCTCCCCAAATCGCAGGCTGGGGTTCCCGGAGGGCAGGAGTCACTGCTGAGTACTGCACGCACTTCTGCAGGGCCTGGCACTGCACCCTGCACGGGGCCGATGCCCACCGAGTAGCTGGGGAATGAATGGGTGATGCAGAAACCGACCTGAGAAAAGGGTTATCCACACGTGTGCTTCATGTAGGGAATAAATGGGATGGGACGAGCCCCTCTGCTGGACCTTTGAAGACATCTGTGACCCAGGACTCTTCCCTGCCCCAAGCAAAACTCCCACTTGCCCCCAGGCAGGGAGGCTGGCAGAGAACCTGGCCCCAAAGTCCACCTGCTCCTCAGTGGTCAAGGCCCACTGGGAGGTTGGGAGTAGGAGCCCCAGGGCGTTGGGTGGGTGGGACATGTGCACTCTCCTGAGGTGGAGGTGGGGGTGGAGTGCCTGCATCTCTGCTTTAGGGAGGAAGGGAGGACTCACTTCTCAAAGTTGAAGAGGGGGAAACGGATGCTGTTCTTGATGAAAATAGTGAAGTTCTCAGCTTCCATCATGATGGGCCTGTGGGTGACAGGAGGCATTTAGCTCCTCCCCAAGAAGGGGGAGAAACAGGAGGCTTTTGCCCCAGGCGCCACCTCTCCTGGTGGACTCCTCCCAAAGGGAGACATCTGCAGATACGGGGCCCTCCTGAGAGCTGGCACCCGAGGGGCCAGAGGGAGGGGAGGGGCAGGCAAGATGGGCTGCAGAAGGTGGTGCTCTGAGGCCACTTCCCTACCCCAGCAAGGACAGTACGGGGGGCCACAGACCCTCCTAAAGCTCAGAGATGCACTGAGACGTGGAGACACACGGCTCCCACATCGGCCAAGGGGGGTGGGTGGGGTCCTCCCTCCTCCCACCTGGCTCTGGGCCTTACATTTCCACCGTGTCCACCTCGGTGGGGCACCAGCCCTGGATCTCACAGGTCCGGAGCGCAGAGCTGTAGTTCACGCAGCGGCCAGTAAGGATCCCTGGAAGGGGGAGCCACAGCTGCTGGGGGGCACCTGCCCTCTGCCACTCCCTTCGCTCTCCCCACCCCTCATCAGGGACACCCCCCCCCAGAAGACCCCCCTCTCAGGGACTGTGGCAGGTGGAGGAAAAGGACAGTCAGGGAAAGGGGAGCCGGCCTCTCTCCGTCTCCTTCCAAGCCCCGGCCCCAGCCGACGGCAGGTGACTGCCCTCTGTTCTCATGCCCCGGCCACCCCAGGACCCTGGCATCCTTGCTTTTCCTTCCTTGCCTCTGAGCCTGTGCTGCAGCTTCCTTCTGCCTGGAATGCCCTTTCTGGAGCCCCCTCTATCCTGCCAAATCCTACTCATCTTCAGGGCCCATCCCAGATGTCACCTCAAGGAAGCCTTTTGGTGCCAGAACCAATCTTTCTCCCTCCCCCGGCCCCACAGTCCTTTGTATTAATGTCTCCTAAACAGCATGTGCCACTTCACAGTACCCCTGTCTGTCACCATCATCCCTAGACTGGGAACTCCTCTGGGGGTGGGGACCAGGCCACCTTCATACACCCCGCTGGATGTGGCATCCAGTGAGCATCTGTGAATGCTGCGGAATTATCTGGGACAGGCTGATTCCCACTCGCTCTCTTAGGGTGGGCTTTCCTCCATGGTGGGGGGCAGTTTCTGCCCCCAGGTCCCACTAACACTTTGAGGTGGTGAGGAGTGGGGAAGGGGCTGCACTCACCCCCGCCTGGGAAGCGCTCTGGCCCGCACTGGCTGTCTGACACGCAGCGGTACTTCTCCTCGCTCTGTGGGCACACAGGTCCGCAGACTGGTGAAGGACCCTGGCCTGGCCTGGCTCCCACAACAGGCAGCCTCGGGAGGGTGGAGGTCCCAGGGCACAGCTCCCAGGCCCCTCCCTGCCCTCATGGCCACTGAGGTTCTCCTCCTGCACCTGCTTTCCCCAACCTTTCTCCCTCCCCTCACCTCTGGGCAGAATCCTTGCATCTGGTTTTCAGTAATGATCATCTTGGTGATGATGACAAAGACAGAGGTGCCCTTGGAAGGAGAAGAAGGGAGGAAAAAAAATGCAACAGTCCCAACCCGTGAGGCAGGAACTGTTATTATCTCCACTCTACAGATGAGAAAACTGAGGCTTGGGTTCAGTGATTTGGCCAGGGCCACAGAGCCACTAAAGTGCAGAGTTGGGATCCACACTGGGCTCTTTCCAACCACGGCACGGTTCCTCTTGCCCCTTTGTGTGTTGTCCTTGACCGCAGGAAAGTTGTGGCAGAGCCTGGAGAGACTCCCAGCTTTCCTAATGCCTAGGATTGCGGGCCCAAGTTCCCCCCACATCTCCCCACTGCTGGAGAGGTTCTCTGGATCACTGAGCCCACGGATTCTGGTTTGGGAATCCCGTCTGCACTCTCCTTGCCCTGCTGCCTCCCCTCCAACTCGCCCAGCGTGTGGGCACCCACATGTCTCCCTGGGGCAGGGGACCATACCTGGGGTGGGGTCACATAATCAGACACATCCATGACCCTGTTGGCATAGAGTCCGAAGCCCTTCACCTTGGTTACCACCGAGGACTCAATGGCTGAATCCCGCACCTGGTATGCCTTCTCATGCAAGAAAACCCACCTGGGCAGGAGAGCAGAGATGAAGAGAAAGAGAGGAGCCCATTAGACCCAGCAGGCAGAGGCAAAGGCCTAGTGTTGTCCTTTGTGCCGACACTAGGATGTGCCTGGCAGGGTGTGCCTGCAGGGGGGACAGCCCTTGCTGGAGATTTGGGACCTAGACTGAGCCCTTGGTTGGCTTAGAGCATAGTGTTTCTCCACCTTTCCTCCCATTGCTGCCTGCTTTGTGCCTTTTCAGACTCCCCTCAATTGTTCTCCCCTCCATGAAACTTTAATATCACAGGTATCTATGTAATGTATGCATATTTGTGCTTTATGCATAAAAAGAGTGAGAACCAGTTTTCACCCCCTTGAGGGCCATATGGCCCTGTTGAGGATGCACAGGTTCAAGTCACTCCCTGCCAGCTGGAGGCCACCTTTCTGGCAGGCATGAGAGAGAGAGAGAGAGAGAGAGAGAGAGAGAGAGAGAGAGAAGGGGCCGTGAATCCTAGGCTTCTGGTCCTGTGCATCTCAGCTTTGTTCACGGCTGTATCCTAAGTGCCCAACACACAGTAGATGTTCAGTAAACACATCAATCTGCCAGGCACACCCTGCCTTTGGGAGCTGGGTGCTTAGCAGAATCCCCATCTGTCCAAATGACAGCTGAGAAGGACACAGGAGGAAGGGAGGGGCAGTGACTGAGCCTGTACCTGGCAGGTAAATGAAACTGGGTTGGGGGGGTGGGTGGGGACAGCCCTAGGTCTTATTCCTTGGATCGTGCTGCCACCCAGTGGCCATTTACCTGTACTGCTGCCTCCTTGCTGCTTCAAGCCATTATGTCCGTGGTCCCCAAGATTTTTGGCATCAGGGACCGGTTTCATGGAACAGAGTTTTTCCACGGGATGGGGGGAGGTGGGAGGTGGTTTTGGAATGACTCAAGCGCATTATACTTATTGTGCAGTCAAACCTCCCTGCTAATGATAATCGGTATTTGCAGCTGCTCCCCAGAGCTAGCATCACCACCTCAGCTACACCTCAGATCATCAGGCATTGGATTCTCATAAGGAATGTGCAACCTAGATCCCGGGCATATGTAGTTTGCAGTACGGTTCATGCTCCTATGGGAATCTAATGCTGCTGCTGCTCTGACAGGAGGCAGAGCTTATGCGATCATGAGAGTGATGGGGAGCGGCTGTAAATCCAGATGAAGCTTCCCCATCTGCAGCTCACCTCCTGCTGTGTGGCCCAGTTCCTGACAGGCCATGGCCCTCATACTGGTCCAAGGCCTGGGAATTGGGGACCGCAGCATTATGGAACCACGTGGATGGGGCAGGGCCTCCTTTCCTTCTATCCCCACCTGCCTCCTCAGACTCTCCCGGCCTTCCCTAGCAGCAAAGAAGACCTGCAGACACTCGTTGACAGCACTGCTTTCCTCTGCACTTCCGTTAGGCAGTCTTTCCATTTCCATCGCAGCCCCAAGACTCAAGCCACGCTCAGCTTCACTTAACACTGCACTTACAGCCCTCTGCACGGCTCCATTCATTCTTGATGGCGAACAGGGAGGTAGCTGCTGTTACTGTCCCCATTCTACAGATGAGAAAACCTTATTGATGCATTTGGAAAAATCTGTGCGATACCCATCCCCCTTCAGAGAGAAACATACGTGTATCAACAAGCAAATACATCTGCTAAATTTCGTTAACCTCATTGTCTCCCAATCTTATTTGACCTTAGAAACCAGGCCAGGTTTTGGAGAAGTGCCAATGACATCTCATAGAAATGAGGAGAAGGCACTTTTGGAAATGCTGGGTTAGGGTCATTTTCTGCATCTAACCAGGGTGGTACAAAGTTGGAAAATCACATCAAATAAAGGTGAGTGCAAGGGACTTGAGACTGTGCAGCCCAGCGAAGACAAAGCTGTGGGATTTTGAGGCTGAGTAGCTGCACAGCAGCACTTGGGTGGACCCGAGGACTTTATAAGGAGGTGGGTGAGGACGTCAAGCCCAGAACCAAGCCAGTTGCTGGGGGAGATGGTGAGCGCCACGAGCCTGGGAAGACTCTGGGACAGCTGGACGCTCACTCAGCTTCCGGGTGTGCTGAGAGAGGGCTCCTTCCTCAGGTGGAGGGTGGCTTGGATGACCTCTGGGGTCTCCCACTGTTGGAAGATGCCAAGGGAGCAGCTCCCAGGACATCCTGGGGTCACAGTCATTTGTAGGTTGGATGCCATCATGTTTACTGCAAACACAGGCTGATGTTTGCAAGTGGCTCCTTGTTCAGTTTCCAGTTGGAGGGTTTCGAGTTAGCCCCATGAGGGGGCTTCCCTCACTCACTTGAATTCTTTTTTCCTTCATATTTAAATTTAAATTTTTATTTTGATAAGTAAATAATATTTACTATTGACAAGTAATAATTATGTGTATTTATGGCATACACTGTGAATGTTTTGATATACATACACATTGTAGAATGATTATATCAAGCTAATCCACGTATCCATCACCTCACATATTTATCACTTTTTTTCCCTTTAACTTTTTGTAGGGACAGGCTGTCACTATGTTGCCCAGGCTGGTCTTGAACTTGTGGCCTCAAGCAATCCTGCCTCGGCCTCCCAAAGCACTGGGTTTACTGGCATGAACCAATGTGCCCGGCTTATCATTTTTGGTAGTGTCACTTGCTTGAATAATGAATGCTTGCTTTCCTGAGTGGGAGAGAAAGGGTGGAGTCACAGTGGTGGCAAATAGCTCCAAACCTGTTACCTCTTTTATAGGCACTGTCTTATAGCAGGCAGCATCCTGATTAATGCACCATTAGGAGTTTATTGGCATGCTTGTAAAATGCTTTTATGAACACCGCACCTCTATGGAGGTCTGTGGTGTTGTGTGCTTTACCTTCCCAGCACTTTTCTTTTCTTTTTTTACGGAAGGGGAGGGGTTTTATTAAGATCTTGCAAGGAAGTATGCCTTACATGGAAATCTCATCGGCCACGTTATGTCCCAGCGGAAGAGCAGGGATCATCTTGTTAGAGAAAACAGTGAAATTATCTGAAAGAGCATTGTTAGCTCAAGGCCTGGGCCTCTGCAGAGTGAAGGGGGTGAGGTCTTGGGCCCAGGCTCTCTGCTCCCAGCTACGATGGCTTTTGCCATGGCTGTACACTCACCAGAGAGCAAGCCACAGTCTAAACACCCTTCTGGAACCTCAGTGTGCCTAGCCACAGAATGGACACATTTCTCAATGTCAATCTAAGGAAATGGTTTTCTGAGGCTGCTTCACCTGTCCTTAAAGTCCAGAAAGATTTGCAGATGAGAAGCAGAGTTCAGATTACTATTATCATATAACCCACATAGCACATGCTAACCCGAATCCTTTGATGAATCCTTACTGATAAGGCAGCTTTATTACCTTCAGGCCATAAATGAGGAAGCTGAGGCACAGAGGTGTGTGCTAACTTGCCCAAGGTCACACAGCTGGTATGTGTTCTGAACCAGGCAGCCTGCTCCAGACCACTCACAACCACCTCACTCTGGGGTCTCCAGCTGTGCCCCAGTTCAGAGCTAGGCCACGCTGGCCCCCTGGACTGGACGCTGGTGCCTGTCTTGCTGGCTCCGGCTCATCACCAGGGAGACCATCTCCTAGCTTAGGAAAGTCTCAGGAGGAAGGGGCTGAGGACTCCAAGGGCTAATTAACCAATCTCTTTCCTCCTCCTTGTCCTTCCCCTTCAAGCCTCCTTCTTGTGCCCAGCGGGGAGGAGAGCCCACATTAGAATTCTCTCTGAGTTAAATAACAAGTGGAAGAATTTTAGTGGCCCCATGGGGCCTGAGGACTTCATCAGGGCAGCTCGAAAGAAGGGGATGCTTCATTTCCAGAACGGAGGGGCTGAGTCTGTCTCTGGAGGCCAGGGCTTAGGAGCTGGGGCAGCACTGAGCCTTCAATTCTTGGCATTTACTCTGCGGCTCTGACTTACTTTCTTCTTGCATTGCTGGTTTATTATTTATAGAGCGGAAGGCGGGTGGCAGCTCCTTGGCAGGTGGGATGTGCAGGAAGGAGGCCAGAGCGGCGCCCCAGCACCCTCTCGTCCACCCCCAGGGAGTCAAGGAGGCGGCCGGGGAGTGGGTGTGAAGAGTGTGTGTGGTGTGCGAAGGAGGAGAGGGGTCTCCTAGGAAAGTGTGAGCTCGGCAGAGGGAAAGGGGGAGGCGCGATGGGGAGGCTATGAAATAATAACAGTCACCAGCTCCTACTGAATCACCACCTCAGGCAAGGAGCTTGACATATGTTACCTCCCCTCCCCATAACTCCCCGGGAGGAGGTGTTCCTAAACCCATTTTCCAGATACAGGGACTGAGGCTTAGAGATGTAAAGTGATTTAGCTCCTGGCTGGGGTCAGAGCCAAGCTTCTGTCCGGGTGCTCCATGTTCCACGGGCTGCTGAGAGGCCAGAGCAGGCGGGAGTGAGAGACCCTCCTCTCCAGGGACCAGTGTGCTGACGACGGCTGCGAGGATGGGTGCGGGGCCAGGAAGGCAGGATTCCAGGCCCTTCTCTTTAAACCAGAGAAGCTCCTCCCTTTTAACTGCTTTCTGTATTGAGTTCCTACCTAAGACCTGAAATGAGGCTGAATATTAAGAACCAAAGGTGGTGGCCGTGCAGATGGTGAGTTTGCGGATTGTGCCTCACAGGGCTCGGAGGGACAGGGCAGGGAGAACAGGGCTGCGATTGAGGCTCCATCCACCACGGCTGGTCCTCCTGAGGAACGGGAAGTGCCCTTCCCGCTGGTTTGCAGGGAGGCAGCTTCCTCCAGGAAGGCCCTGGAACCTGTCAACCTCAGGCCAAGCACCAGCCAGTGCTTCCAGGGACACAGGCCCCAGGGGTCTCCTTCTACTTCCTCCTCAGGTCCCCACAGGATCCAGAAAGGGGACTGGCTCTCAGGAAGTCCCACCTCACAGAGGACACCAGAGATTACCACCTGGGCCCAGAAAAGATGTGACAACATCCCCAGCCTCTCTCTTCACCTGGGCTGGGGAGAGGAAAGCAGTGAGGAAGGTGCCAACCGCAGATGAGCAGCTGGGGCGAGGGGCGGGGTGAGAGCGCCAGCGGCCAGGCGGCGTGTTGCTGCGATAAACGCTGGTCGGGTTATGCACGCTCCAGTAGAGGCCGTGCATCTTACCTGCCTGGCAGGGATAACAGGGAAGATATTCGAGTTAACACTGCAGCATTAAAAATCCTTTCAAATTCGAGGGAGTCTAAGCCATCATCTCTCTCCACAGGACTGCATGGCCTCTGCAGGTTTTCTGGCTCTGTCCTGCACCCTCTGTCCTCTGGTGCATCAGCCAGGGCCATCCCGCAGACTCAGCCCTCATCACATCTGTCTGTCTCAATCTCTCTCTCTCTCTCTCTCTCTCACACACACAGGTTAAAATGCTTTTGTAGCTTCCTGTTCATTCCTGTCCGTAAAAAACAAAAGCTCTCTGGGGGTGTCTGAGGTCCGGCCTCTGTTGCCATCCACCTTACGCCACTCGCTTCTGCTTCCTCTACTCCAGCCACAGCGACCTTGTTTTCTTCCCTCCCCTGTGCCCCCCACCCCTTTGCCAGGCTCCTTCCCTTGGCAGAGAGGGGCTTCTCTACCCTCTTGACCCTCTTCCTTTCCTTCTTTCACCTGGGTTGCTCCTACTTGTCCTTCAGGTCTTGGTTCCAGAAAACCTCATTCCCTGAGCTGGTCAAACAGCTTCATAGAAGCTTCTCTCCTGGAACTGGGCACCTCTGAGTCTGGTGAAATTTTACATTTGTGTGTGGAGATTAGTGGATTCATGTCCATCTCTTGCCTTATACTGCATGAGGGCAAGGACCTTGCTGTCTGCTTTCGCCCACCATTCTGTCCTCAGTGCACGATGCCTGGCATGCAGAGACATTCTGCATGTTTTTGCTAAATTACTGACAGTGGATTCATGAAGTCACAATAGTGCCTGGGTTTCCATGCACACAGATGGGGCTTGGGCTGGGGGCTGGGCCACAGAGTGCACTGATGCAGCAGGAAGACGCTGTCCGTGGGGAGCTGTCAGGCTGGAAGGTGGATGAGGCTGGATATCAAGATGCCACAGAGCCTTACATGCTTGCTCTGGCATGCTGGGGTCCAGCCCTGAGGACTGGAGGATTCAATCTGATCATGATGGGGAGGAGAGACAAGGGCTGAGTGGGCTGGCCCAGAAGCCGGCTGTCTCTAGTCCCCATTAATCTCCTGCCTGGAGCCAATGGAGCCGGGCCAGGCCGGGAATGTGGTGAGCCAGCTTTTGCACTCACCTGGACCAACATACCATCTCGTAGCCATAAACAATCACGGCATTGAAAAGACAAGGAAACGCATTTATGAACCAACTTTGAGCCAACCAAGCCCTGGAGACACAGACATGAAACGTTAGCAGACCTCATGTCTCACAAAGCCTCAACGTTGGAACTTCAAGGCCATTTAATCCTACTCCAAAGTTTGAATCCTTTTCCGATAGCCCGGAAAGGAGCACTGGATGTATAGCCTTGTTACAACACCCACGTATGGAAGCCTACTGGCTCTCGCTGAGCACGCAGAGCAAAATACATCGCTTACAAAGTCGCGTCTAGCCACCCTTCCACGCACGTCCTCACATACTACTCCAACCTTCCAGGCAAGCAGGCCGGCGCACATGCCCGCGGGATGTCCCTTTGACCTGCTTGAATTAACTCACGACAGTTAGGCAGTGGCTCACTGTCTCACACACGGACCCATTGTTTCAGGAACAGCATGACACCAGAGACCCGCACATCAGGAAAGAAAACCTTTGAGGTTTCTGCCTGTGTTTCCTGGTGCCCACCAGTGTGCGGAAATGACCACAAGAAAGACAGAACCTGCATTTCTTCTGCCAGCCATTGTCTGGTCCGTTGCTCTTTGTGTGTGTGTGTAGGTGCGTGTGCCGCCAGGACATGGGGGCTGAGAGTGGGCGGTTGGACCTTCCTGGCTCTCATGTAGCTCCCAGGATGGGTTACATGGCTCAAAGTCAGGGAGAGGTAGAGACCTTATGTTTTTTGACAAAGGAGCATTTCTGGATTCTTGGGAAATCTGCACTATGTTCAGAAAAGCTACTTTTCTCCTCAGCGACTCTTTCCTGTAGCATTACTTGTGTCTGGGTTTCTCCCCACCTCAAGGGGCTGTTCCCCCTTTGTCTTACCCTCCAAGAGCCAGGGCTTCTTCCATTGCCAAGCTCCCTCATCATCTCACCCATCCATGTCAGGAGGGAATTCCTCCTTCTAAGGCAGATCCAGCTCTCTCCTTCTCTCCCCCTCGTTTTCAACTTGATCAACCTGCCATCATCTCCCTTGTCCCGGTGCCTTCCCTTCCCTCTTCCTGTGCTCCCTTGTCCGTCTGAGACCCCAAAGAGTCGACTGAGGGGAATGGGAAGATGGGGGTGGAGTGGGCTGCCTGTTCTCTGGTTGGACGGATGAGAGGGGGGAGAGTGGAGATGGAGCACCTGGGACCTCCCTGGTGGAGGGCAGTGCCGGGGCAGAGATCTTACTCCTTAGAGTGTGTGTCTCGAAGCCACTCTCCAACTCTGGGGAATTTACTGAGAAAAAGAATTCATCTGTGGACCAGATCCTGGGTGGGGATGGCAGAGGCCAGTCCTTAGGACGTGGCTCCACAGAAGAAAGCGTTTCCTCTAAGAGAGGAGAATCTCAGGAAGCTGGGTGGTGGCACTGAGGCAGGAGGGGCAGGACAGGATGCCAGGCAGCCCTCCCCTACTAGGACCTGGAGGGCCACAGACTCACCCGACAAAGTAGGAGATGATCAGAAGCTGAACGACTCGGTTGATGATCCCGATGGTCCAGCTCTTCACAACCACCGACTTGGTGGTCTCATAGGTGAAGAAGTCTGATATGCAGTTCATGCCGAGAGAGTGCTCAGGGTCCACTCGGATGGGTTGGATGGTGGCCTCAGGAGAGCGAGGTCCTTGGGACAGGGAGACAGAGATCACAGCCTGGAAGCGGCAGCTCACAGGGGCTCAAGGAATGGGGAGCCTGTTCCTTTCAGCCAGGCAACCCTAGTCAGTGTCCAGGCTTTCTCTGCTGTCGTCGCTCTGTCTGCCAAGATGCCAGGGCCAGGGCGGGGGACCCCCTTTATGTTCATCACCACTCCACTCTCCTGTGATGTCACAGCAGGGGTGGGGTCTCTGGTTCTGGGCTCCTGATTGCCTGGGATGTAGCTGGCAGGGGCCCTCTGGGACTTGTGTTTTATCTGCACTCTGTCTACTATTTCTGTTCCATTCTCTTCTGCCGCATCCTCACTCCAGCTCACCAGCTGCTCACGTTCTCCCTAAAGCCCCTTGCTATGTCCCATCCCCCAGTCACTTAATAGCCTGCCTGAGCTGAGGACCCCCTTCATCCCTGAGTGTCTGCTGAATCCCACCCAATTCTGCAGCCATCCCCTTCCTTCCCAAGTTGCCTCCAGCGGCACGGGTTAAGGGGAGGGGGTCTCCTGAACATTTTTCTGGGACTCCTGGGATGGGATGAGTAAAGAGTCACATATTTCTAACTCCAGTTGGCAATGGCTGAAGGTCTACCTGTAGCGTAGCAGTTATCACATTTTTTTCCCCGTCAGCTTAGTTATCTGAATCATTCATTAGATTATGTTTTCCTGAAACTTGTTTGCTAGTTTCCTCAAATGAATTTCTATTGCCAGAGAGTGCTGGAATAGCCATACCCAGCGGTTAAAGCTATAAGTTCAGGGGAGGCAAGGGTGCATTCCTGTTATCTCTTATCCCAGGATTGAGTTAGCAGACTGGTGTAATGATTGTCAGAAAAATCTTGAGTTTAAACATTCTGTTCTAACGTCTTTGTACAGGACATACATTATCAGTCATTCTGAACATACAGTCACTGTGATTCTGACAGAAGAGAACTGGATTGGTGTTCAAAAAAATCTGGGTTCTAGTCTCCACCTTTGTTGCCAACTCACTGAGACTTTGGGCAACTTCTCTTTGTGCCTCAGTTTCCCCACCTGCAAAAGGAGGTGGGAGTAGAACAACGCAAACATCTCTTACAGGTCTGGCCCTCTCTGATTTTGTAAGATGCATCCTGGGACTACATGAGGGAGGCCTGGCGTCCGCAACCCCGGACCATGTGGTTTCAAATCAGTTCTGGCTCCAGGGAGAATCTGACACCAGCACTTGAACTTGATACTGACATTAGCCTGCCTCCTGCGAGGGATCCATAAATTGCGGTTATGGATGTGAAGATTTTGGGTGTAGACTCATTTCAAAAACGACCCAATCCCATTCGACAGTACAGCCAGAGAGCAGTACAGTCACAATGACACCAACGCCTGCATTTCTCTCCACAACTCTTTAAATTTTCTTCTTGTCCTACAGACTCTTTTCCACGCCACAGAAACTATTTGGCAGAAGAGAGTGACGTGCATCATTCCAATATCACCCCTCCTCCCCCAGAGAAAGTCTGATGAAATAAAAGATAAAATAAAAGTACACAGTTTCCCTTTAGAATCTGGTCTCCACTGAGGACGTGTCTGCAACTTTCCAAAGAGCCTCACACGGTCCCATTTATTCCTCAGATTCCACCTGGGTGGGACTTCGCCGCAACCACCCTTCCCTCAGGTCCTCCAGAGTCATCGACGCTCTATGTCACCGTCTCGTAGGCGGGACGGCTTGTGCCTCTCTAGCCAGCTCATCCTCTCTATGGTCCGTGCACGGCTTCCGGTGGCGGGCCGCGGGGCCGCGCACGCGGGAAAAGCTTCCCCAGCGTTCCCCCCCAACCCCCCGCGTCCCCGCCCCCCTCCGTGTCCCCCCCCATTGCGCCCACCTCCCGCGCCCGGGCGGTCGCGAGGCTGCAGCTTGAGGAGGTAGGTGGTCGCTGTTCCCCGGCTCCAGAAAGGCCCCGCTCCCCCGCGGGACGCTCGAAATGGACCGTTCCGTGTTCGAATCCGCGGGCAGCGGGCGAATCCATTTTAGGGGGAGGGGCGAGCCGTGGGTCTGGGGCCGCGGCGCGGTGGGAACGGTGCGAGGGGAAACCCTGCACTCTGAGCTGAGTTGCGGCGCGGGCAAGGTGCGGGCTCCGGGCAGGCCCTGGGGTTCCGCTGCCCGTTGCCATGGCTCCCACTGGAGCACCCAGAGCGGATGTGGGGTTGGGAAGTGAACGCTACTCCAGGCCCGGTTCTCCAGGCAGGCCTGGGCCTGGCCCCACGAGCACTGCAAAGCCCGCCTTTGGGTTTCCAGGTATAGGAGATGCCGAGACATCCCAGGTGCAGCCAGAACAAGCCACCTGGCTCCATCCATGAGCACAGTGAAGTGTTGTATTTCTTGCTTATGTATCTTCCTCTTGAATTCAGGCTCCCAACCTGCTGAGTATCTGCACACCCACCTGGGCCCAGCTTGCAGTTTATTCGGCTCCCCTTGTGCAGCCTAGGGCTCTGTGCCCGTGCCACCACGGGCAGGGCAACATGGCAGAGACACTGGAGTTCAACGACGTCTATCAGGAGGTGAAAGGCTCCATGGTGAGAATGGCTTGGGCATTTAATACAGGTGGAGAGGGGGAAGGAGGGTAGAGTTTTTATCTGTTAACAAGAGCTTCCTTTGATAATGTTATTACTTTGGAAGAGGAAAACTCTGTACAATGTGTACCTGGTGTTTCACCCAACACAAGGCAGTGCTGAGTGTCTCAGGAGTCACGGGGACCGTATATGCTGTTCAGTCGCAAACCTCTATGTTACAAATGAGGAAACTGAGGACCTGCAAGCGTTCTGGATGCCAGGGCCAGGTTTAGACTCCAGACTTCCTGGCCACTTGACGCTTATTACTGGCCCTCACCACTTTAGCTGTTGCTCCTGCATTGCTAATTTGGCCAGCCCCCTAGCAGCCAGAATGGGTGTTGGGTAGAGAATTGTACCCACTATGTGCTATGTACTGTCCCCATGCATCTGGCCCTGCTTTTCCCACAGAATGATGGTCGGCTGAGGTTGAGCCGCCAGGGCATCATCTTCAAGAATAGCAAGACAGGCAAAGTGGACAACATCCAGGCCGGGGAGTTAACAGAAGGCATCTGGCGCCGTGTAGCTCTGGGTCATGGACTTAAACTACTCACAAAG
>CAUYRT010054895.1:0-17264 GCA_963574885.1 Lepilemur ruficaudatus
AAGAAGTATATGCTGTAGAATGGAATCCTTTATTACTATGTAATGCATCTCTTCATCACTAATAATTTTCCTTGCTTTGAAATTTGTTTTGTACAAAATTAATACAGCTAATCCAATTTTCTTTCAAAATAAATAAATAAAAGAGTATTGCATCTTTAAAAAAAAAAAAGAAATAATGCATGGTTTATCATGAGTGGTGGGTTCAAGGGCTCATGATTCAGGCCAGTGATGTCCCATAGAAGTATAATGTGAGCCACATGAATAATTTAAAATTTTTCCAGTTGCCACGTTGGAAAAAAACCATTAGAGAACTCACAGCAAAATTCAAAAGGCTTTAGATTAATGAAAGTGATGTAGCAGCTGAATTATGCCAGCTTGCATGGCACATACAAGGGGAACCATAAACTATGTGATAACAACAGCATCATAAAATGAAAAGAAATAAAAGGATATCCTCAGTTCTCTGGTTCTGATCAGACTTGCTGATAACAGGGGAGAAGATAAAAAGGGGAAAGGGGAAGGTATCAATACTGTGAGCTTGCTAATAAGGAACATCAACAACTGCCTGCTTGGCCCCTTCTAGTATAAAGAAGAAATACGGGATTCATTTTTTTCTGGGAGAATCTGAATTATTCCTTGCAAAGCAATAACATGGGAAGTTTTATAGTTGCTTAGCTGAATTAAATCTTTATTATCTTTTTTAGGGTCCACCTTCTTTTTCCAGAAGTAGATCTTTTCACATTATGATGGGGATCTTTACAATCAGGATTATTTTACTTTCCCACTTTCTTCTCCCCAGTACCATTTCTCATACAAAAATGCACTGGATTTGAACTCCCATGAGGAAGCCTCCTAGGGTTATTAGGGAGTGAGGATGCCACAAATCAGCAGCGCTACACTCTGGAAAGAGCACAGGCTTCAGCATTAGTCCAGATTGAATCTGAATCCTGGTTCTATCAGTTATTAGCTGTGAAAACGTGGGCAGTTTCTGGAATTTCACTTAATTCCATTCTCATGAGCTCTAAAATAGGTAGAATAATGCCTATCTCTTGGAATTTTTGTGAGGATTAAATGAGATAATATATGTAAAGCTCCTACTCAGGATGACACCAAAGGTGTTCAGTAATTGAGTTCATTCTTTTAGTCAATGAATATTGATCAAGTGCCTACTACATGCCAGGCAATGTTCTAGGTGCTCCTGAAACAGCAATAAAAAATGAGAAAGACTCACTGATATTATTGTTTTATATTATCAACAACAACAATGTCCACTAGCATAAACTCTCAAAATGCCTAAAAGATAATGTGGCAGTTATCACGTGCCTGACCTAAAAATGATATTCAACCTCTGAAACCTGATGTTTTCTTCAGAGACTCTCCAGTCTTGCTGCTTTATTCTGCTTATCAGAAAATTTAGCTCCAGGAAATAAAATTGCACCGAAGTCTTGCGGTACAAAGATGAGTAAGACCTAGTGCTGTCCTCAACTAGATTATGACTTTAGCAGAGAATACAGACACAGAAAAAGATACCCGCAGGTGTTTAACAGCATGATATCAGACTTCCACCGAAGGCAGCCATCGGTTATGATTAAATGTGAAAATGCACATAAAGTGCTCAGCTCAGAGATTTCCCTTCCAGCTCCATGAATCTGCGGTGCTGAACTACTTTTCTAAGTATTTTTGAGACAGAATCTCATGCCATCTCAAGCCCTGTGGTTCTATATTAAAGGCTCCTTCCATCCCATCAATTTTGTGAAAACTGAGAAAGCTGTATTAGATAGGCCAGAGAGAGGTCATGCAAAGATTCAAATTCAAATTCAGTGCTCAAGTCTCTCAGAATTAAGGCATAATCACAGAGGTCCAATCATCTGCAGAAAGAAAAAAAAGAACCAATAAACTCTTGTTAGTAGAAATGCTCAAGGTTGGAGTGGGCTGAAAGGGGTGGAGAGTTCAATGTCTCTGAACCTTCTGATCAACTGACTGTCAAGGAGAATTACTTTTTATTTCAGTATTTAATAATTTATTTCTCCAAGATTTTTTCTTCCTTGCATTCCTTCTTTTTCAATTTAGCAGAAATATAGTTGAGATTTTCTCTGTATTGAATATTGTAATACCACCATCAGAACAAATAGTAATTCTTATTTTATTCTAGTGTGGATTTATTCATTCATTTATCCATATTGAGCATATCCTACACGCCATGGTGGAACTGCAGAACTGACATACACACACACTTGTTACAGTCTTTGTGCTCACAAAGTTTCTTGGCAAAAAGGAACATGGACAAGTAAAGGAGCAATCACAGTATAGCAGAACATACATTACAACAAGAGAAGTAGAAGGCTCATGGGAACACATGGAAACATCACCTCACCAGGGTTTAGGGAGCAGAAAAGTTTCCAAGAAGTGACATCCAAACATAGGCTTGAACAATAAGAGTAGTCAGTGCAAAAGGGATAGCATGCCCAAAGATATGGAATCAAAAGAGAACACGGAATTTTCGAAGGCCTAAAAGTTGTTTGTCTGGAGTATTGGATACAGGGAGACAAGTGGCAAGAGATAAGCCCAAAAGATAAGCAGGGCAAGGTCATGAAGGACCTGGTAAGCCATTAGGGGGTTTGGATTTGATCCTAACAAGACTTGGGTGATTTAGAAAGCATGATGATGATGATAATGATGATGATGGTGATAATAATAGTAGGCAATGGGGGTGGACATTCGTCATTATAGGACAAATAGCTGGTAGTGGAGGTGGCTGCAGCAGATTGAGCATTTATGGAGCAACTACAAGTCAGACTCTGTGATAAGCATGCCTTTCGTTAATACAATCCCATAGGAGTGAGTGTACAACTTCCCTCTGCCTGCCGTGCCAAGGATGCTTTAGAGGAAGGTAAAATTGGAAGAAATAAGAGGCTGCCCTAGAATTAAAGTGCAAAAATCATGGTGTTTTCGACTAGACTACAGTGATGATGGTGGGGATGGGAGACTTTTGAAAAATATTTATGTGTAAGATTCAGGATCCTGTAGTACCCTAGGGCTGTTACTATAAATATCAATTCTTGTTGTTTGTCATGTGATCCAGAAAACTTGAGTGATTGGGCTGTATCTATATTAAACCCAGATCACACACTTTACATGTCCTTGTTGATCAAATCTTTGTAAGGAATATCACAAATTGTTGCCTTTTTACAACAGTCAAGTTCAGAAACAAAAAGTATTCTGTCTTTTCAGAGCTCTAGTTTGCAGGGTTATAAATATTGCCCATTTTGTCATTAACAGGGAGTGAACAGAAAGAATTAGAAGGTCCCACAGAGACCCACAGACTGGGATGAGATTGACCTAAATCCTTCTTTAAGAATTCCAACAAATTGGGCCTCTGGAGCATTGCTATTAAGAGGGATATTGAATTGATTAATGTATTCACTGTACAGAACAGGCTGTATGTGATAGGGTGCAATTATAAAGCAACTTTAGTCTTTCTCCTATGTCCAGTTAAGCTCACTCTGAATTCCTTTTAGCTCCAGCCTGCAATGTCAGGCAAGCAGGCCCCATGGCTTCCTGGTCCCTTCAGGTCGAGAGCAGTCTTGCTCCAGTAATTAAAATAGCTTAAGCAGTACAATAATCAAAACTTCAATCAGTGTGAGATTTCTGCCCTTCCTCCTCCCCAGGCCTTCCTCAGACTTGGCGCCTGCAGTGGGACAGGAGTGTGGTCCCCTACTTCTGTTTCACATTGTCCACTCCTCCCCACCCTGCGTGTTTCTAGAAATGGCCTCTGAGCTCTCTAGGCTTGTGCTCAGAGGGAAAGAAAGCAAGGGAGAAAGGGCAGAGTAGACACCATCTTTGTGGAAGGGACAACTGTAATTCAGTGTTGGGTCCCTCAGGGTGTGGAGCTGTGCTTCCACGGGGCAGTTTGGCGGGGTTTTCAGAAATCCCTCTGCTGGGAACTTTTGCACTGCTTTGAGCAGGAAAATGCCTCTTCTCCACCCGTCCACACAGACTCCCTCCAACAGGGCCTTTTTGCCCCTTCAAGCAGTCCTTTTGAGAGAAGCCTTCATAATGGGGAGGGGGAGGCTGGATCCTTTCTTCAGGTCCCAGAAAAACAAGCACTTTCGCCCCATTCAGCTCACTCCTGATGTGGCCAATCTAGCAGCTGTAGCCAGAGCATTTCCCCTCTGATCTTCACACAAGGGAGTATTCCATAGGTGTCTCATACTTTCTAAATTTCAGAGACCATGTGACGAGCTTTCCAAGGGTCCCCTTGAAGCCTCTCTCCCTGGGCCTAAGGTAAAGAGAAGCAACACCCTTGCCCTCCCCCAAGTGAGGAGAGAAAAAATGCACAGTACTGACAACTCTCTCCAGACTTCTTACGTTTGGAGACCAGAGGTGGATGGTCACCAGTGCTGCAGTCACCTGCATGCCCTGCATCAATAGCCTTGCTTTTCATTTTAGAGTGGCATTTGACTTGGAACCTAAATGTATTTTTCTCACCTTTCAGGGCCTCTGCCAAAACTCTAAGACAGCAGGAAGAAATGCACAAAAATACCTATCATTCTAAGAAAGACCGGGGCCAAATACTGGAAATTCTGAGTATAATTCTGTTCTTTCTGATCCTGCACCCCGACTGGCAACCTGAATAACCCACATTCTATGTGAATGACCCAAAAGGTAATTTGAACACCTGGATGCTTTGGCTAGGTTTTCAGCAATGACCTAGGAACTTCCTTCTTCGTCCCCTACATGTCTCTGCCTAATGTTCTATATCCTAATTCTTGATTCTCTCTCCCCTTTGAAACTCTACTTATTCCCTTTGCACTTGTTGACCGTTCTTGGATTCCCTGAGTTAACCCTTCAACATACACCAAGCAGTTTAGCTCAGATTCACATTTTCTGACAAGAAGTAATAAGATAATTGCCTCAGGCACTGGTCCTACTTTACCCAAAGATACAGTAAGAGGTAATATATATAGTGTGATATGTGAGACTCTGTGAAAATATCTCCTTTATCCAGTATCTAAAAGGCTCGTATGAAATATTTGTTTTATAAATTTGTGTTAAGTATAATCTTGTTTTAAAATAAGTGTTCATGAAAGCAACAGTCATCAGGGATCGGGCAGGTGGGAGAGGAGAGGAGGGTGTGGGTAAATTCACACCTAATGGGTATGGTGTGCACTGTCTGGAGGATGGCAATCATATAGCTTTGACTCAGGTGGTACAAAGGCAATTTATGTGACCAAAGCGTTTGTACCCCCATAATATTCTGAAATTTAAAAAAAAAAAGTAGTCATGATGTGTACCTACCAGTAATACATTTAGGCACAAGGTTGAGGGAAACAAGTTTTATCCCTTTTAACCTGCAATTTTGTTTACACAATTGGTATGCATAAATTTCTAAGTACTTCAATCATTGATTTAGCTGCAGAATTCTGAATTTCAGATAAACAATCAATTTTTTAGCATAAGTATGTCCCAAGTATTGCATGGGACATACTTACACTAAAAAAATACATATATCATTTATCTAAAATTCAAATTTAGCTAGGCATCCTATATTTTAATTGCTAAATCTGGCAACTCTGTTTACTGGAGCTTCCAGCCTGCCCATAAACAGCCCTCAGATAAAACAAGCCCCTTCTAAAATATATTAGGGTTTTAGATGGCAATAATAGATTGGCATAGTAATATATTGACCCCTGCTCAATGCTGAATTCAAGTGATTAATAAAATCTTCTTTCTGTTCTTCCTAAGAGAGAAAAAGAAGTTTGAACCCAGATCAACAAAAATGGAAATACAGTACCCCAATGCATAGTTTTGGCCATAATTTCATCTCAAAGATTACCAGAAAGACTCTAAAAATATACAAGGTGATTGAGGATATCTTTGGCTGCAAGTAAAAGAAAATGTATATCCAAACTGGCTTAAATAATAAGGAAATGCAGGAATGCCTACTGCTGGAAGCCCAGAAACACAACAATGTCATAAAAACCCAAGTTGTCCCTACCTCTGTCCTCTGCTGTCTTCAGTGTCAGCACCCTCTGAGGGCCACTTCCCTTCATCATAGCAGCACAACACTGACAACTGGGGCTACATAGGTCCCTGTCTACATTCAGTAGGAGAGAAAGTCTCTCCTTCAGTCTGCCTGAGCCAGCTCCAAACATCCCTCCATCCTCGGAGTAGTAGCTGTCATTGTGAGAATGCCTTGTGCCTATCAGCATAGAAATCAGGCTTCCTCCCGGAGCTGGGGACAGGATGGAAATCTAAACAAAAATGAGATTCAAAAAAAGTTGGGAAGTTTTGAGTAGGCAGTAGGATCCACTAAAAACTATTACTGGTTCTTTAATTTTTTTTATTCAAGTGGGCCATTAATTTGATGAGCTATCTGTCCTTAATGTGTCTATAAGATTATAAAATCACTCTAGTTTGTTTGCAAAACCTGATGAATTAAGTCCACTTTTGGAAACATATACCAAGATTAGAAATATAAGTAAATATTTCAAGAGATTTTTGTACATGGGTTTTACTTTTTCTCTGAGACTTAGAAACAGTGACATGTTTAAAGTCATTCCTGAATCTTCCTTTTATGAAGAATAATGATAATGACACATTAAATAGATTCAAAGAATCAAATAGATTCTTATTTGAAATATTTTTACATTAACCTCATTTGTGCTTCACAATAATATAGAAGCACAACAGGTATCATTAGCCCTATTTTTCTGACAAGAAAACTAAGACCTACCCTGCTAAAGAGACCTGTCCAAGGTCACATTCAGTTATGTTAGAAAATGCAACAAGAGTTCAGTTCTTTATGTCACACCCTCTTGCTGCATGCAGTGGAAATTTTTATGTACCTTTTCATGCTGCTACAAGGGCAGCAAAGATTAAAAATCTTTGTGTTACATCTTCAGCAATCCTAACATAGCGTAATAATTTGGTTAAGAATCCAGTCAGTACACATGCAAAAGAGTCCTACACAAAGTTTTTGCAACTAAGCCTCTTCTTTTGTATCCACTTCCACCACATAGGTTAGAATTATTTTTATTACATATACAGACACACATACACACATGATGTAAAATAAACCCTGAACTGGTTTAAGCAAAAAAAGAAATGCACTGGCTCACAAAACTTAAAAGTCCAGGGGTGTCTCAACTTGAGGGGCTCAAAGAAAGTTACCAGTCCCTTGTCTCTCTTCCTCCCCCAGCTCTACTTTTCTACACACTGGTTTAACTCTCAGGATCCATGTGGTGATACGGTAGCTGCCATCATTTCCAGAACAAAACCTCTAAGTATTAAGTACAACACAAAAGAGAGTGTGCTTCTCTACCAACACCCCCAGAATACAAATGTCTCCTCGTGTCCCATGGGCTCTGACAGGGCACCATGGCCAATGCTGTGGTTTAAATGTGTCCTCCAAAAAGTGTGTGTTGGAAACTTCATTCCCAATGCAACATGGTTGGGAGGTGGGGCCTAACGAGAAGTGATTAAGCAGCCATGAGGACTCTGCCCTCATCAATGGATTAATGCCATTATCATAGGAGCAGGTTTGTTATTGCAGCAGTGAGTTCCTTAAGGATAGAAGAGTTCAGTCTGTCTTGCTCTCTCTCACCCCCCTCTTAGCCCCCACAACTTCTGCCGTCAGATGACACAGCAAGAAGGCCCTCAAAAGATGCCAGCACCTTGCTGTTGGACTTCCCAGCCTCCAGAACCATAAGCCAAATAAATTTCTTCTCGTGATAAATCACCTAGTCTCAGGCATTCTGTCAAAGCAGCACAAAGTAGACTATGAAAGCTTTCCCTCAAGGAATCACTATGAAGACAATACAGATCTCTGGTTGGCCAAGGCAGTTAAATGCCTGTCCATGGAGCCAGGGCTGTAGTAAACTTCATCCAAAGCAAATAGATTAAGATTAAAAAAGAAGCGGTTTCCTAGAAAAGAAACAGAATCCTGTTTAGGAGAGGGGTGATTAGATGCTGCAAGGCAAAAATTAATGTATCTACTGCACTCATGAGCAAAAACAAGAATTTATTCAATATCATGAGAAACAGTCTATCATACTACTGCCTAAGTAGCATCTTTTCTCAAGTCTTTTAGGAAACTGCATTATCCATCTTGATTATTCCCTGTTGGGTAACATTTGCACAGGCAATCTGGCTGAGGAATGATAAGGCACAAATCCTGAAGTTTGAGGTTATATTTGTATTCAAATAAACAGATTGGTATATATTGCCATTCTTACCTGACAGCTTAAGAATAATTAACTGGCTGGAGGAGACAAAGAGAGGAAAAGATGAAGCCTTCCTGCTTCTTAAAGGTTATTCATGTGAAGCAAAGAAGGGCCCTGGTTTCTGCTGAGGGTCAGTCAGAAGTATTTGTCTCTGAAACTGAAATGATCTCACTGACAAATGGCAGCAGGGTGGAGAACGGGATTTGATGAAGAAAAGGATGAGTATGGCCATCTCGTAGCAGGCCCTGTTGGCGATCCCACTGGAGTCAAGTTTATTCGCAAGGCTCAAGCCCCTAGGTCCCTGCAGGGATTCACTAGCTGAGCACCTCTGTCATTCAAGTGCTACCTGGAGCTGTGCCTGCCTCAGCGAGAGGAAAGGAGATGGAAGGTCAGGATGCGAGTACTCCCTGCAGCCTACACCCACTCCATGACCAAGCAGAGTGTTCTCTCTCCCTATTAGGAAATATATAATCAGGCTGCAGAACAGACTGATACCAAAGGCCACATGGAGATCAAGCCTGAAAGCTTGGCTTCATTAGAACAGTGCTCTAACTGACCTAAGCAGCCTTAGAGAAGCCTGTGTACTTGACTTGGAAACTCTTTCAGGCACAGAAGTCTCTCCGAGCAGCTGGAATCAAAGTCCAAACCAAAGAATGAGCACCCAGAAGAGAAGGAGGCCTGTTCAAAGATATCCCGATGATCCCCTTCATTGGCAAAGTTGTCCAGATGCTCATGCAGCTTTAATGAAGCCCAATTCTAATTAATCTGTGACCTTATTCACACCAACTGTTTCCCTGTGCCTCGAATGCCTCTCCCGACTCAGATGCCCTTTCCCGCCAAGTAGAATGCAAAGGTCTGTTGCTTATGAAGTCTAATTGAAAGATGACTGGACTGTTGTGTCACAAACAGGGAATTCCCCATCACTAGAACTCACAGAACAGAGAGGTGGCAGAGACATGATACAGCTTCTACAATCTGTGCTGATGAAAGCCCGGGTCCAGCCTGGTCTGCTTCAAAGATCAGACATCATACAACTGGCAAATCAAAAGCAGCACATTGTATTTAGAATGGACACGCTCAAGGAGGCAGCCATGAGACCGAGGAGAGATGGAGTGAGATTGTAGAGGTGGATAGGAGAGGAGTGATCCAAATGAGGAAGCAGCAAAGGGTTAAAACCTATCCCCTGCCCTCCAACCCAATGCATCAAGGCACCTTGCATGCCACAAATGGCTTCCAGGTGCTCCAGATGTTGAGCCCTTCACTCAGGCTGTCTTCAGCCCTTCATTGGGCAGTCCTTCACTTGAGCAGTCTTCCTCATCCCCCCAATATGCTATAGGGATGCAATCATCATTACATGTGCTATGCCGAATGATGTTAAAAATGTCAGGAAGCACCGATATAAACCCATTACCTCAACATCTCTGATTCTTTCCTCCTAAAATTGCATCTCTTCTTTTATATCAGAACAAATACCTCCACCAACTACAAGTAACCATGTGGTATAGGAAGTGTGGGCTGCTCCTTGCCCCACTGTACCTGTAATATATTTTGAATGGATTTGAATGTGTCACTCTCCTCCAAAGCTTCTAATGAAAACACTTATACAGCTTGCTATTATTCTTAAGGTAGAGAGCAAAGTCCTTGCCAGGACTTGTAGGGCCTTCCAGAGTCTGACTTCTCAGTTGCTCACGACGGAGCCCACTTTGACGGGACTGGGCAGAAGGTAAATGCGTTGGAGGACATTGATTAACTCAAAGGGCCTCTGGGAGAGCCATAGAGTCTGGAGGCTCCAAGGTCAGGAACATCAGCCAATCTGACCACAGACCCCCTCGGCAAAGGCCTCCCTGACACCTCCCCTCACATGGAGCCCCCCAGTTTGCTCCTCTCTTGCCAAGCACTGGACACCAAAACCTCTGCCATGCTGCTTCTCAGAGTGACACCACTGCCACCCCACTGTCCAGAGAATAGACTCTGCATGGCACCTGCTGCCTCACCTTACTCTCCTCTGAAAAGAAGTCGCTTCTGACTGCTGATGCTTAGAACACAATTGTGTCTAAGCTGCAAGGAAAGTTAGGAAAAGGGGTGTTCTGGCATCTAGTTGAATGCATGGTGTGGGAAATTCCCCAAATGTAAGAAGGATAACTAAAGATGGCAGGTAGTTACAAACCTGACAGATGCCCATTCACCCTGCTGCATACACTCTGGAGTCAGCTCCCTTAGCTTTTATCACTCCAGCGTCATGGGTTTCTCTCAGTTACTCTAAATGTCATGATATTTCCTGGTGGCAGATAGCAAAATTCCCCCCAAGGATGTCTCCATCCTAATCCCTGAAATCTGGGAATACGTTGCCTTACATGCCAAAGGAATTTTGTAGATGGGATTAAGTTAAGGACTTGGAGATGGAAAACTTATCCTGGGTTAGCCCAGTGGGCCCAAAGTGCAGCAGGAGGCTCCCTGTCAGACAAGGAGATGTGACGAGATGCAGAGATCGCAGTGATGCACAGAAGGGGCGGTGAGCCAAGGCATCTGAGTAGCCTCTGTGAGCTGGAAACGGCAAGGAATGGTTCCATTACAGCCTCCAGAAGGAGCACAGCCCTGCCAACACTTTGATTTTAGCCCTGGGAGACCCATTTCAGACTTCTTACCTCCAGAACTCTAAGATAATAAATTTGTGTTTTTTAAACCAATAAGTTTGTAGTAATCTGTTACAGCAGCCACAGAAAATGAATAAATTCCTGCCTTGGCACCTGCAGTCCCTTCTGCCTGGAGCACATACCCTTAGCTCTTCCTGTTCTTTTGTAACTCAGCTCATTTATCCCTTTCTAGTAGAAAGCACCTCTAACTCCCAGCCTAGCTCAGTTCCTTGCTGTCTTTTCTTACAGCCTCATGAACTTGTACTTTATGGCACAACTATAATTTTATGCTTGAGTTTTTACTTAATTCTCTCACCAGGCTATGGGCTACCTAAGGGCAGGGACACATCTAGTTTTGCTCACCATTGTATCCTTATCACCTGGCACAGTACCTGACACACAATAGATATTGAAGTGGTATATGTTGAAAGGATGAATGCATCCTACACACATACTGCCAACCCAGCAGCAAAGCATATTATTTGGCCCTAGGAAGTTACTTATTCAGGGAAAAAAACAACAACAACTCTAGATGTGGCTTCTGAAACTAACATGGCAAAGAATAAGTACCCAAAAAACCTTGGGTGGATGGATGCATGGATGAGTGGGTGGATGGATGCATAGATGGATGATTGGAAGCATAAATGCATGAGTGGCTATCTTGGACCAACAAAAGAATGGATGGAATGCCCTAATAACCATAAGCACATATAAGAATCTTGCTAAGGCCAGGTGTGGTGGCTCACGCCTGTAATCCTAGCACTCTGGGAGGCCAAGCCTGGAGGATCTCTCAAGGTCAGGAGTTCGAAATTAGCCTGAGTAAGAGTGAGAGCCCGTCTCTACTAAAAAAATAGAAATAAATTAATTGGCCAACTAAAAATATATAGAAAAAATTAGCCAGGCATGGTGGCACATGCCTGTAGTCCCAGCTACTCGGAAGGCTGAAGCAGAAGGATTGCTTGAGCCCAGGAGTTTGAGGTTGCTGTGAACTAAGTTGATGCCATGGCACACTAGCCTGGGCAACAGAGTGAGACTCTGTCTCAAAAAAGAATCTTGCTGGACAATGTATTTTATAAAAATAATATGCTAATTGATAATTGCCCAAAAAGAACAGATGCTACCCTTAAATCATGACCCTAGAGTGCTACATAACACTCTACTCCTTAATGGTTGTCCCATCCTGTCATGTGTTCATTGCATTCAGGAAACCTTTACAAAGCTCCTACCATGTGGCAGCCATTTCAAAGACATCAAAAAGAACAAGACAAGATCAAAGTTCTCCTGGCTGGTGAGATCACAGCACACTCTTCTGGAGCAACGTATCTCATCCTTCACTTCATTTGGTGCTCACATACTCTTTTAAAGAGATTATTTCCTTCTTTTTGCACTAGGTTGATAGTCAGCCCAGCTCTGGGCTCCCTTCAGATGGAAGGAGGGAGATGTACAGGATGCTGTCACTTGGAATTTTCCAGATGCTATTCTGACAGAAGAGAACACTGTAACACTGTCTGTGAGGAAGCATTGCCCTTTCCTGACAAAAGGACTATTTGCCATGTATTCCCTCAGAGTCCACAGCCAATCCTTAGCCCTTTCTGGAACTTTCCTCTAACTGTTGACAGGGGAAAAGGCCACCTCTCTGCAAAATTGAAAAATGGACAGGACATTTGTCTTTTGTGCCTTTCTCTCTCCTCTACTTCCCCTCCTGATGCTTATCTGTGCCCTTTCCCAGTCCCAGACACTGATCTAAAGCCAATTCCCAAGAAGCTGTGTGCTTAGGATGTCCTCAAAAGCATTGTGGCTAAATCTCTTAGGCGTTGGCCCTCTCCAGATTATTTACATCTTGTAAGGTTCTACAAATATTAAAGTTGTTCAAAGTTAAAAGAAACAAATAACTAAAGATGAAAATTTGGGCATGACGGCTGATGAAGAGATAAAAAAAAATTTTTTTAAGGCAGAAAGTCTTGAGAGTGCCTGAAATTAATCCCAAAGGTGGACCAACGCTTCCATTTACATTGCTACACCATCCAATTCCCCAGACGGCCCAAGGCTGAGCTCAGCTGTTGGCAGAGAGGAGAGAGACACAATGCTATGCACATGCTAGGAGCTTAATTACTAAATGGCGATTTAGTAGAGATGGAGACATTTGCAAGCAAATGATGACACTGAAAGGGAAGGGCAGGTGAGGCATTTCAGAACTGCCCAAACTACATCTGGCACTGGTGGATTTCCTGAGCAGCTGAGGATTTGAGCGTCACTGGCTCAGCCCGGCTTAGAGCACCGGGGCAGAAAAGAAAGCTGGCTCTGGAGGCCATGTTCTGAGTATCTTGAATGTTTCACTTTTTTAGGGATTTTTATATTTAGACATTGAAGATACAGTGTGAAAATGAGACTCTGTCATTTTAACAAGGCCCTTTTAAATCCATAAAGAACAGCCCCATCCATCAAGAAAGTATTCTCATTAGTCACTTTCTAGCCTATTGCCTCAGGATTACAGGAGGATGCCAACAGAGATGTAAGACCACAATTAATAAAATATTACTACAGATAGAGGTTGCAACTGTGATAGGCACAATTAATATTCACACAAAAGCGTGCACACTTACCCTTCCCTCAGCATCTCTACACTGTTGTTATAGGAACTCTCCATTACTCAAAACTAATCCAAGAGAGAATTTAGCCCCACTACTAGTTAATGCATGTATGAAATCATTTTAGTGGCACCTTCATGAAAGATACCCAGAAGACACCAGCTGAATATGATAAACTAGCAACAGCATAATGTGTAAAGAACTTGGGCTCTGGAATTAGACAGAACTGGGTCTGAATTGGGCTTCTCCATTTACTAGCTGTGTGAACTTGGGTGAGTTACTTAGCTTCTCTGAGCTCTGGTTTTCTAATCACTAGAATAAGGATAATATTTATTTTGTATAGTTGTTGTAAAGGTTAGAGAAAATGTGTTTAAAACACATATTCCAGTCCCTGTCACTTAATAAATGGTAGAAATTGTTATTGGTAATAATCACCTCTCCCCCACCCCGTGTGTGTGTGTCTCTGTCTCTACCATAGCCCCACTGCTATTTTTCTCTTTGGATGTTCTCTATGTCCATTCAGTCTCTCAAAAAGAATTTATCAACTAAGACCAGGTGCTGAGCAATAATCTAGGTCATGTTCCAGATGCCATTATCACTGTTGTCAGTACTAACTGATTTCAGCTTTCTGACATAAATCTGGCTGTTTTGTGTCCTGATGCCACCAGGGAGCAATCTTACAATGGGGACCCTTCCCTCCCTAATGGAAATATTTGGGGGAAGTGGGAGGAAATTGCTATAAAGTGGGCATAGAACAGAACAGCTTGAAGTGGCCTCCCTAATTGACAGTTTCTTGCGTTATGACAGATTTGAGGCAGACTATGACAGCAGAAAGGGTGCACACAGGGACAGTGTGGCAGACAGCACTTCCTTGAGTGGAAGCTTCCAAAGGCTTCCAGATGTACCTGCTGCCCTTAACCTGCATGTTCACAGTGGCTCCAAAGTCCCCTTCCTGGGGACTCCTGGGGACATACATCATTGTCACTTTGGCTGCCAAGTCCAGCTCTACAGAGGCACCTGGAAAAGGCAGGACAGCTAATGAGAGCAGGGCAATCACAGGAAAAAGACAGCTGGGCTGGGGGCCAAGGGGCCTGGGGTCTGGCTCCCGTCCCGCCACCACCTTGGACTTTGCCAAGTCTTCATCCCACTAAGGGTAACGGTTTCCTATCAGTAAAAAGGCCGTCCTGAGCCCTTTCTCTTCCTGACACCATTTGTTGAATGCTGTCAATAAAAGGTGCTTGCTTTGTTTATCTGTGTTTTCTACTTTTTCTACAATATACACATATCATTTGTGGAAATATATATATACCTGAGAGGTAGAAAAATACTAACTAAAATACTAAGCTAATGTTTACTGGGTATTTCCTACATGCCAAGCACCGTGTTAAATACTCTACACTTGTTATCTCATGGGAAGGAGTCGACTGAACACATCTGCTGTTTGTTAGCCCACACTCCTTCCCTCTCTTTCCTGATAACAGTGCTGTAAATTTCCCAAAAAAATCATGGCCTCATCACCATTTTCCCCCATGTGGTTTTGTGGCATTGACTTCAGCCACAGTTCCAGAGGGGGGTCTTCATTGGCTTAATCAGCCAGTATACACCCTCTGTCCCTAGCCACAGTGATGGGTTCTGTGATTGGGCAGACAAGACCTCTGCAGTACAATCAGAAGAAACCTCAAGGATTTTCCAGGAATGCTGACACAGTCACCTTTTCTCTGCAGTGCTTGAACACAGAGCACATGGCCCTATTACATGCTGGCAGACATCTTGGATACATCAGAGGATAAACCTCCAAGATGAGAACCGGTGCCGAGGAAGTACAGCCTAGAAACACAGTGAGAAAAAGAGGGATTGAAGATGCTAAATCAAGCATTGCCTGAAGCTATCATCACTCCTGGACTTTATCGTACAAATAATTTGATTTGGATTTTCAGTTTTGTGCAACCGAAAGCAAAAGCATCCTTATCAATGTAGGCAGGTATTATTATTAATCCCGTTTTGTAGATTAGGAAACTGAGGCCCAGTGGAGCTAAGCAACTTGTCCTAGGTCACAAAGCAAGTCCACAGTAGAAACATCATCTGAATCCAAATCCATTTGGATTAAAAGCCCACGCTTTTTAAGCAGTATATTTTGTTATTATGAGGTAATAAAAACTGAAAATGCCTTGAAAATAAGGATGTTTCATAAAATGCAATATTTTATTATTTCAAGAGATTTAGAATTGTCATCTCAAACTTCAGTCGAAATGGGCTTTATTAGCATTTCATAACAAAAACCTATTACTTTAATCTCTCAAGGCTGTTAATAATAGTCATCAATCACTGGGTAGCGTGACTTCCATGTCCTCATAACTGTTCCAAACAGGTGACTTCTATCCAGCCTTGACCCCTTACTCTCAGCATGTTCTCACCTTCTTTCTCACTAAGAAAATTGAAGACTTTAGGCATTAGACCCTTCACTTGTTGTCTTTTAATTATTTGACGGCTATCCCTCACCTACTGAGTAAAATCCAAATTCCCACTCGAATCAACCTTCATTATTGGCCTGCATTTGATGGAAACCTAAAGCTCACATTTTAAACAAAAAGGAGGTTTTGGCTCACATGAAGCTCAAAAATGAATCATCAGGTATGGCTGGATCCAGGGGCTCAACAACATTAACAAGACTCTGTCTGGCTCCCCTTCATCTCACAGCTCTACTGATCTTCATCCCATGGATATGTTCTTTCCAGGGGGCAGGACCTAGCCGGTGGCTGCAGATCCACCTCCTCCCACATGAGCTCATCTGCTGCAGAGGAAAAAAGCATCTTTTATCCCGTGAACATGCATCAATCTCAGAGGAGACTTCAAATGGCCCTGCCCCTACTACATGCCCCTCCTGAACCAATCACTGGTTGGTGAGGGGAGGTAGGACATCATTACTGACAGTGCCACAAGAGCCTCAAGGATTTGGAGAAATATTCTCCGAGAGCCCAAAAATGGGAAATAGGATTGCAGAATGATTAAACAAAAACAAACAAACAAAAAGCTATAAGTACCTCAATCTTCTACACTGTCCCAACAACCTCATCTCTAACCTTCTACATTCCAGAAATATCAAACTTCTCTTGGTCTCTCCTAAATCAAGTTATTTTCACCCATCTGTGCTTTTGCATATACTGTCCCACTCTGGGGCATGCCTCCTGTACCTGGAGAATGCCCAGCTCAGATGTTTATCCTCCAAGAAGCCTACTCTGACTCCTAAGAAAAAGTAATGTTTCCTTCTAGTTCTGTCCCTTGCATGTACTTCCATTGTTTTTATCACACCACAGTCTGATATTTTGTTTGCATGCTTGCTTCTCAACAGACTTGAATCTCTTCGAATACAGAGACTATGATATTTATCTTACCCCAGAAACTGGGCAAAATTATCTGGATAGAAGTACTTAATATTGTTTCCTGAATGATTAGCTAATTAATTAACAACGAATAACTCCCCTTAAGGAAAAAACCAACATGATTAAAGATAAGGAACACTGTACTTAGAACTAGGGGATCAGATTTCTAACCTAGTTATTCATTTACTAATTATGAGACCTTGAACAAGTCATTTCCTATTTATTTATTTTTTTAAGAGACAGAGTCTCACTATGTTGCCCAGGCTGGTCTCGAACTCCTGACCTCAAGCGACCCTCCCACCCCAGCCTCCCCAGCAGCTGAGATCACAGTTATGAGCCACCATGCCCATCCATTTCCTATTTCTGACATTTTTGTTCCCGATTTTTAACAAAGTAATGAGATGACATAGTCTTTACAGTAGCTAAGAATCAGGATGT